>PRKT01001148.1:42980-53725 GCA_003671525.1 Saccostrea glomerata
GTGTTTCTGTTCGAGAAACACTGTGTTCTGCTTGGAATGACCCAATCAGAAATTCAGTTGCAGGTGTACGTAATTGAGGGAGAAGTTGATATACCCACATGTATCAAGATAAGAGAGAAAATTGAAGATGAATTGCACACTCTGTCCTCTACATTTCAAAGAAACTTAAAATTCCAAATTGGCTTTAAATGCAAACCCATCGGCTTTTGTGACAGTAAAAAAAGTCACGTGATCAAGGAATCTGAGTTAACAGAGCCGACTCTTCTGTGCCCTTCCTGTCCTGTGGAGAAAAAGCACAATATTGACTCGACAGAAATCCTCAAATACTGGAAACAGGTAGTGTGAAATGTTGTCTTTAGATACTGAAATGAAACATATATGATCTGCGAGATAGAATGAATTCAAAGTTTGAAATAATAGGTTTGAAATGTGTATCGAATAAATTATTTTCGATTTTGATGTATATATACCTTGATGCTCTTCCTTTATTTGGTTAAAATTTGGTCAAGAAAAAAAACAAATAGTAAAGTAATTGAAAATATTAAAATTTTATTGAGTTAACAAGGTAAACAAAATATAAAAATACTATTGATTCCAAAATTCTATGATATAGTTAAATGTATTATGTAGAAGAAAACACAAAATTTCAAGTGTAATGTAAACGGAATTTATAATAACCTAATTAATTGTCAACAAACTATAATGCATGCTGTCCATTATCATATGATTTTCCAGGTCAATACTCTTTGTAGATTTTGACTTATTTCTTCATGATATTTTCTTCTTCTAATTTTATTTTTTGCTAATGAGTTCAAATTAAAATAAAAAAAAAACTTTTTTTCAGATGAAGACAAGCACTTCCACAACTCCAATCGCCTCAGGACAAGACCTGGGGGACCAATCTAGATTTGCAAAACTCGGAATGGCAACAAACGATGTGTTAAATCATGCATACAGAGATATACTGGAGATGGAGGTGCCACCTTCCGACATTGAGAACAAAGTCAAAGCATCATCTGTTTTTAAAAGATTGCGCCCAGAACAAGAGCATATCCTGCAGGATGCTAAACATTCTGGATATAAAAATTTTGATATCTCGTTAACATACACATTGATCAGAAACATTTGTAAAAAGGTTCCTAAACCAACGAAAGGAAAATGGGGAGATGAGCCTGCAGCAGGAGAAGTGACCGTGGGTGATGATGTCGAGAGAATTAGGTCAATCCGGAACGGTTTGACTGCACACGTTAGCTCAGCCTCCACATCAAAGTCAGAATTCCAGAAAACCTGGTCCATTATCTCAGATATCTGCCAAAGATTGGAAACTTATACTGGAAAGAAGTATTTGGATGACCTCAATAAAATCCAAAAAATGACCTTGAGAATGGAAGATGAAAATGCCATTATAGAAAAGATCAAAATGGAAAGTCTGCATAAAATGGTGAAAAAATTGTGTTTAGAAATAGAAGATGTGAAAGCAGCAGTAGAAAAGCCTTGAAATAAAGCATGAGTCGAATTAAGAGTGTAAATCTGAACTTTTTCTTTGAAACAAGAAAAGTAAAATGTGTATTGTTTTATATTAACTAAGTAGTGATATTCCAGTTCAAAATTATTGTTTTTTTTTCTAATAATAGATCTGATTTTTTGATAGACTTGATTGGTTTCAAATTTAAAAAAAACCCACGGATCATGAATTTGAAAATATGTTTTCTGTGACTTTAGAAAGACAACTTAATATGTAATACTGAGTGATCATATTACATATATGTCAAAGAAAATATTTGGAAAGTCAATTGTTTAAAGACACAGTGCTTATATTGAAACTTTATAATATGTATGAATCAAAATTTAGCTGTGTATCAGATTAAGTTACAGTGGATGATATGAATCTGCTACTTTCTCCTACTTGTACTTTAGAATAACCTTTTAGGTCACCTAGACTCAGGTGACCTATTGCTATCTGTTTTCGTCCGTTGTGTGTTAATTAACATTTGAACATTTTCAGCTTTTTTTCTGCAACAGCACAACCAATTTAAACCAAATGTGGCACAACACATCTATTGGTAGAGGGGAAACAATAAATGTGAATTTTATTGTCCCTGTCCCCCTGGGGCCTTAGGGGAGGTGCCAAAACCACACGAATTAATGTAATCATTAATATTCTTCTTCTTTAGTCTTAAACATGAAGCAGTAGAACTGTTGGCATGATTGTAATCAGCATGGAATCCTCTACCAAAATTGTGGAATTCATAGCCTCATGAATTCAGGGGTTCTAGTACTTGGGCGAGGCTAAATAGATTATATAGTGAAAATGCATATTTTTAATTTTGACATTTCATAGGTATGTTGAGTGAAAATGCCTCTTCCAAAATTATGAATTTTGTGGCCCCAGGGTCAGGGAGTTCTGGTGTTAGGGCGCGCACTATTGCTTATGTAGTGAAATTGCATAAATTCTTTTAAAATCTTCTTTTCTAGACCTGGGTATTAAATGAACTAAACATGTACTTTTAGTATGATCAGCAAGCAAGAATGTCTCTTTTACAATCTTAATTTTCAGGGCCCCAGGGTCAGGATTTCTGATTTTAATGTGGAACTCAATTGGTTCTATAGTGAAAATACATTAATCCTTTAAAACTCTTTTCCTTTGTTCCGGGGCATTAAATTATTGAACTAAATAACTTTGACGAAGAAGGGTGGTTCTTCCCAATTTATGAATTACAGGGCCACTGGGTAGGGGGTTCTGATGTTCAGTCGGGGATCTAATGACTACATAGTTAAGATACATGAAGTATTCAAAAATATTATTTCTTAGAAACTGGTAAATATGACAATGAACAATTACTTATTTATGATGACAAAAGTTCCCTCTTTCAAAACGTTTAAATTTAGGTCCCCTGACAGGGGTAGAGGAGGTTAGGATTCTTTGTCTGATAATGAATTAATGCCTGGAGATCGGCTCTTTGGTATGATGAAATGAAATTTGTAAAATTTTGAAATATGTGGGCCCCATTGTCGGTGGTTCGTATGGGGTGGGTTTGAGTGCACAACTGGTGGTTATAATGTGGAAATATATATTTTCTCTTTGTTATTCTGATCTATCTCTGAGCATAAAGTAACTAAAGTAAACATGCTAAGTGTATAATTATGAGAATTATATCTCTTTCAAATTTATAAATTTTATTGCTTTTGGTTTAAAGTGCGAACCATCTTCAATTGCTGGAAGGTTGTTACAAGATTCTCTGGTGACCTATAAAGCCAATCGGACTCTTATGTAATTAACATAAAAAAAAAAACTATCAGATAATTCTTTCATTTAATTCTTTATTTATTTTACACAATCTGTTTCATTGTTCATCATACAAAATATATTATTTTTAGGATTTTTTACAGATTGTTTTTTATAAGGAGAGAGTGTGAGAGAGCGCGTAAGAGAGAAGGTGAGAGAGTCAGAGATCTAGAGTTTGCATGTTAAATCCTTTAAATATTAAATAAGACTTACAATTTATTCCACTGATACCAGATTGTGTAAAAAAAACTCTCTGTCAGAATTTCTATTATGCTAAGTATCTTTGTGTTTCATGAAGAAGTAATATGTGAAATTCAAAGTCTGACATCTATTTTTCTTTTCTTAAAGCTGAACACTACTCGTAAATAGGCATAGTCCGCCATATTTCTCGTTCTTTAACGCTCTCCCTACAACTCGTATATAAGGAGCAGATCGCTAGTCAGTTCAATGTATTTCACTGTAGAGATCCGACGAGTGTAGACGTACATCTTACAAAGCGTGCTACTCAATATCGATGAAATTATCAAATTTTACGTATTTTTCCAAAACAGGACAAAAGTATCATGGAAAATACAGGTCAATACATTATTTACAAACAGAAAATGCACATTAAAACAAGAAATAAACGCAGAAAATCTAAGACCACGATAGGAGTACTACATGTCGACCACGAGTTTCGAGTGTGCAATCGGGTGTAACGAAAGCGAACGGTTTATATACCCGTCTGACAGTGCCTATTTATGAGAAGTGTTCAGCTTTAACATCTCATTGTATAGATAATTTTTTATACATAAGGCCAGTAAGTTATGAACATATTTGTGTTTTTTTTTCTAGAAATATCATAAAAAAACTTTCAGCTTTATAGATAATTGTTGAATCCCTATACTTTGCTCACAATATATATCAAAACTGTTGAGTAGGGTCTGTACATTGTCACAACTATAAAACATGTACACTGTATTATTGTTTCTTCTTCCGTAATGCAGAAAGATAACTATCATCGCTTTTCCTAATGCTATATAGACTAAGATATGAATTTGTACCTAATATTTTTTAAAGATTCTGTATAGAAAACCATTAAGGTTTACTATTTTTTGTAATTTTAATGGGAGATTGAATTTTACCTTTCATTCAGAATTCCCCTAAATTAAAAATATCATTCCATCTTGTTAGGTCACCTGACTATTGCTATCCGTTTTCGTCCATCGTCACACGTCGTGTGTTAATATTTGAACATTATCATTTCTTCTCTGAAACCACTGATTCAATTTCAACCAATTTTGGCATGTATTATCTAAGAGGGAAGGGGAAAAATGTAAATTTCATGAACATTGACCCCCTGTGGCCTGGGGGTGAGGCCAAAACTACTAAGATAAATGCAATCTTAAAAAATGTTCCTCTTTACTCCTGGACATCAGACAGTCAGATACTGTTCGTATGATTGTAATCAGCATTGATTCCTTTACCAAAATTGGGAAATTCATGGCACAAGGGTCAGTGGTCTAGTCCTATTAACGGCTAAATAGGTTATATAGTAAATTGAATTATTTCCTTGAAATTATTTTTTCTTCTCCTGGACATTAAATAAACTAACCAAGTGCATAGTTGAGTTGATAATTACTGTCTCCTCCAAAATTGGGAATTCCAGTACCCCAGGGTCAGGGAATTTAGTACTAGATGAGACTATATACCGTATAGCGGGTTTTCTTGGCGGGTGTAAAATTTGGTGTTTTGACTGCTCAAGGATATACCAATAATTTTGGCGTTATTTATTTTAGCGGATGCAGGGTTTTAGCTCTTTGCAAATGGACACTAAATTGAATACTGATTATTTTAGTGATTACAGTTTTAGCGGACTATCACCAAAACGCCAGAATAAGCCAAAATTAATACCCTGCTAGAATAACCCGCTATATGGTAGATTATATAGTTAAAATGTATAAATTATTCGAAATTCTTCTCTGTTTGTGGGCATTAAGTAAAATAAACAAGTGCATAGTTATGTTGAATAAGGCTTGCTCTTCCAAAATTGTGAATCTCATGGCCCCAGTGTCAGGGTCGGGCTATATAGATTATATAGTGAAATTGGATTATGTCTTTGAAAACCTTCTTCTCTGCTCCTGAGTATAAGATAAACTAACCAAGTACAATGTTATGTTGAATAAGGCTGCCTCTGCCAAAATTTTGAATTTCATTACCGGTCACACCTGGGTTGGGGATTCTGGTGTTAGGTGGGGCTCTATTGATTACATAGTGAAAAGGTTAAATTATCTAAAAATCTTCTTTTCTGCACCTGTGTATTGAACTAATGAACTATGTACATAGTTATGAGGAGGAAAGATTCCTCTTTAAGATTTGTAAATTTCAGGGCCACTGGGTCAGGGCTTCTTGTGTTAGGTTTTGGTTCTAATGTTCATACACTGAAAATGCATGAATTCTTTGATTTTTTTACCTTTGATTCTGCGTAGTAAGCCAATGATCTTAGTACACATTTTTGATGAAGAAAGCTCCTTTTTTTTAAATGGTTAATTTCCGGGCTCCTGGGAGAGAGGTACTGGAAGGGGGGGGGGGGGGGGTACATAGTCTGGAAATAATTTAATGCTTTGAAATCCGTACTTTGCTATTAATCAACGGCATGATGAAATTTCCAACATTTTGAAAAATGTAGCCCGATAGTCAGTGGTTCCTATGGCATGGCGTGCACTACTGATAAAGTGGAAAAGCATTTTTGTTTCATTACTCTAATCTACCTGGGTATTAAGTAATTGTAGTAAGCATGCTAAGTGTATAGCTATGATAAGCAATGCTGCCTCTGTCAAAATTGTGTATTGTGAATTTCATGGCCTCTGGTTAAGAACACGAATCATGCAATTTCAATTGTTGGAAAGATGTTACATGATACTCAGGTGACCTATAAGGTCTATGGGTCTCTTGTTTTCCCAGTGGGTTCAGTATCATTTACATTAATTATTTTATAAAACTGTTGTGCTTTCTTATACTTTGTAAAAAATAATATTAGTGCTCGACAAAATTATTGGGTTAGGTAATTTGCATTTATATTCCTAATACATGTATATATATCTTCATTGATTTTTACCAAAAATTTATATTTACTTCATGTAAATTTTGAAAAGTAAGAATTTTCCTGTAGTTTGATTGCAGTAACTTGTCTTTAAGGTCAAGATGTAGTAAATGGTGGATGCCTACAGATTTTTCAAATTTAAGAAATTGATTCCTTTAATGATGCTTTATGATATTAGCTCGGTCAGAATAGATGTTTCGTGTCATAATTTGTAGAGAAACAAGATGAAAAACTACATTTTAAATTGTCATTTTAAATGAAAAATTAAGAAAAACTAGTATTAAAAATGAGTTTTTTTTTCCATATCAGGCAACGAAAATGTATACAGATTGCCTACAGTTTTTCAGAAAATGGTAATTTGTATGTTCTTAGTCTCTACTTTAAAATAATGTCAAATTTAAGATATATTTTAGGTATCGGGACTACTTTTCATGTGATTTCAAATTGAATTCCATGGAAATACTTTATTTTCTACACACTTCTATTAGAGTCGTAAAAGTACGTGTAAATGAATGTTGAAAGAGATTATAATTTTAAATTAAGGTCAAGATCTAGTAAATGACTTTAGACTATTTTCTTGCTGCTAGATCCATTATAACGTCATAATCAAATTTCCAACTTTCTTTTTCCCGTACTTTACGGCTCTAAAAGAAATATATAGAAAAATAAATTATGTTCATGGAATTCAACTTGAAATTACATGAAAAGTAGTCCCGATACATTCTGTTAAAGCACAAATATTCGTTGGGATTTAATTTCGTTGATTTAGTTTTTAACAATTATCAACAAAAATAAATCCCACACGAAATTTTATATGACTCTATATTGAACAGCAACGAAATTATATGCACACAAACATATTTTTGATGACAAATTAACGAAATTTTATCACCACAAAAATGCCTGCTTCTACAGTATATTAAATTTGACATTATTTTAAAGAAGAGGACATGAACATGCAAATTACCGTTTTCTGAAGGACTGTAGACAATCTGGATACATTTTCTTGTCTGATACATTGTATGGAAAACACTCCCACATTCTCGACTGCTTTTCTTATTTTTTTTTTTATTGGAAATGACTGTTTGAAATATGATTTTGCCTACAAATTATACCCCGAAACACCTTATTTTACCAGGCTAAATTATAAAGCATCATTCAAATTTGATAAATTTTTAGGCATCTTTACTAGATCTTGACCTTAAGTTACATCGATACTATAATAAGAGAGATAACTTTTAATGACATAAATTTCTATTATTCCTCTATAGATAAAGATTGAATTTCTTAATCTTAGCATTACTTTTACACTCTTCCATCCAATTTTATCTGAACAGCCGATGATATTGACCAGTATTGCCAGTATTAATGTATTTGTCCATTTCCTCCATTTGTTTACAGCGCTCTATCGTATGGCACGCCGATTGGTTCAAAAGTATTTTCTGCACAACGATTACGATTTTAAACACGAACTAGATGAAAAATATACACGAGTAAAAAAATAATGCATGCATAGGTAAAAATTGCACATAGTGTGAAAGATTTTAACGCAAGCAAAACGAAAAATACACAAATCCGACCTTTTTTCCCCACGATTTAGGTATAATATGCACAAACAAAAATCAAAAATTGCACGAGCAGAAGACACGAAAAATTACACATTTTTAAGCACATAGAATATTCTTTGTGTTTTTGGTTATCTGTACTGTTTATCTCTTCATGTGTACTTAGCTGGATGTAATCGAGAATGTAAATTAAATGTCGTTGACGATGGCTTGTGCTCTACTTTGCTTCTTTATTTCTTCGCTAAAACTCGACCCGATTTCTAGCTAATGCCAATCGAACAAATGAAGTGTTTCCAT
Organism: Saccostrea glomerata; assembly: GCA_003671525.1. Classification (NCBI taxonomy): domain Eukaryota; kingdom Metazoa; phylum Mollusca; class Bivalvia; order Ostreida; family Ostreidae; genus Saccostrea; species Saccostrea glomerata. Next base: position 51,211 of record PRKT01001148.1, read on the forward strand.
GTGAACTATATGTGAGAATACTTCAAAGTTTTTTCGAAAATATCATGCTTTTCTTATATTGACCGAGATCCTAACCAATTTATGGAGGTATTATTTGATGCCGAAGAATTTGTGACAAGAAGGAATCGTATGATGCGGGTTTTAAAAGAAATGCATATGATGCACTCGACTCCGAACTAAAAGTACCTAACGATAAACAGTACGACTGACTAGGATCTTGATTTTCCATAAAATGTTAGAATTATTTTGTTTTTTTTTTATTTAGATAAACTCTCTATAGCTTTTGAACATTTCTCATTTATAAATACAACTTTAACGAAAATTACTTGTATAAATATAAAAATAACACTTGCATAATCAAACGATTAATAAAGTTGATTCTTTATGAAATTGACAGAATTATTGCTGATTATAACATGATAATGTATTATTATAATTTTGGTACGTTTTATTTGTACCTACTGTAAAATCACATATTTTCGTGGGGTCAAATTTTCGTGGATGAAGGAAGAATTGTTGGCTTGTGGGGATTTGATTTCGTGGATGAAGAACTTTTTAGTAGTTGTGCATATGAAACTTTACATTTCGTGGTGGACATGAATTCGTGGGTCTCTTCATACCACGAAAACGACGAAAATTAAACCCCCACGAAAATTAGTGATTTCACAGTATTTTATTTTCTCTACCACTCGCAATAGGAAATTAAATATACATGTACCTATATTTATTTGGCTGATTATTTTTTTAAAACATAATAAAAAAAGTTTAGATTACCTTAGATGTATACAGCTTGTATTTAGATCTTACCTCAAACATATAAAAAAATATTTTATTCTAATAACACATGTATTCATACTTAAAAAATATCAGGATATCAGTTTTGGTTGGAAATCTTTAGCTAACTGTGTTATGAATTCCTTCCACGAAATCTCATATATTCAATTCATTGGAGTCAGAAGGAAATTGAAAGGGGGGGGGGGGCTAAGTATAAAAAAAAATATACCTTAAAAAAACCTGACAAGAATGAAATGAAATGTCACAAACAAGAAAATCCTATACCCCATTTTAAGCTCACCTGAGCTGAGAGCTCAAGTGAACTTTTCTGATCACATTTTGTCCGTCATCCGTCTGTCCGTCTGTAAACTTTTCACATTTTCGGCTTCTTCTCAATAAACGCTGGACCAATTTCAACCAAACTTGCAACAAAGCATTCTTGGGTAAAGGGAATTCAAGTTTGTTCAAAAAAGGGCCACGTCCTCATTCAAGGGATGATGATTGGGAATTTATAAAAATTTGGTGGTATGTCTTAAAAATCTTCTCAAGAACCACTATGCCAGGAAAGATAAAACATGTGGAAACATCCTCAGGTAGTGTAGATTCAAGTTTGTTCAAATCATGACCCCCAGGGGCAGGGCGGGGCCAAAATGGCCGACCAAAATTTATAAGAAATATATAGGAAAATTTAAAAAAAAAATCTTCTTCTCAAGAATAGCAAAGCCATAGATGATCATATTGATATGGAAGCATCCTAAGGTAGAGTAGATTCAAGTTTGTTCAAATCATGACCCCTGGGGGTAGGGCGGGGCCAAAATGGCCGACCAAAGTTTTACATAGAAATATATGGGAAAATTCTTTAAAAATCTTCTTCTCAAGCATAGGAAAGCCATAAATGATCATATTTATATGGAAGCATCCTCAGGTACTGTAGATTCAAGTTTGTTCAAATCATGACCCCTGGGTGTGTGGCGGGGCCAAAATGGCCAAGCATAGTTTTACATAAAAATATATAGGAAAATTCTTTAAAAATCTTCTACTCAAGAATAACAAAGCCATTATTGTTCATATTTATGTGTAAACATCCTCTGGTAGTGTAGATTCAAGTATGTTCAAATCATGACCCCCGGGGTAGGACAGGGCTAAAATGGCCGACCAAAGTTTGTAAGAAATATAGAGGATTTTTTTTTTAAAAATCTCAAGAATAGCAAAGCCATAAATGATCATATTGATATGGAAGCATCCTCAGGTAGTGAAGATTCAAGTTTGTTCAAATCATGACCCCTTGGGGTAGAGCGGGGCCAAAATGGCTGACCAAAGTTTTACATAGAAATAAAAAAGGAAAATTCTTTAAAATCTTCACAAGAATAGCAAGGCCATAATTGTTCATATTTTTATGGAAGCATCCTCAGGTTGTGTAGTTTTAAGTTTGTTCAAATCATGAACCTGGAGGTTAGGGCGGGGCCACAATGGCCAATAAAGTTTTAAATAGACATATATAGGAAACTTCCTTTAAAATCATGTTCTAAAGAATACCAAAGGCATGATTTGTCATGGGACTACTTTTGGATTCAAACTTTTTAATAATAAACCAATTCATACTTTTTCTACCCACAGTGCTCAGGTGAGCGATGGGCCTCTTGTTAAGCTCTGTGGAAAGTAGGGGGGGTTAAACCTACGAAACAATGTTCAATATCTATACTTAGTAAATATTTTGGAAAAAAAAAGTGGGGGGGGGGGG
>PRKT01001148.1:53746-125548 GCA_003671525.1 Saccostrea glomerata
CCCCCCCCCCCCCCCCCCGATTCCGACGCCTATGCAGTGATAAACTGCAGAATAAAAACAAGACATTTCTTGTGAGCATTACCCTCAATCGTAATGGCGATTGCGTGACAAATGTTTTCATTTTAATGAAAAGGACCAGATGAAAGGAAAACATATATACTCTATGTGCTTTATGTACATGCGCTTTTGTGTTTTGTTACTTTTAAAACATTGTGATTTACTTATATATACGTACAATGTTACAAATAAGATGCAGCAAAAAAATTAAAATGGATACAGCAGTGTCATAGAAGGGTTTTATCACACTTGAAAAATGCAAATAATTCATGTTCTTTATGGAACTCTATGTTCGGCAAATATTTAAGACTACATGTACTACGTTTTTACATTCATAATTATTTCAAAAGATGATAAATTCGTTTCAATATTAAAAGTTGCGCAATTATTTGCTCTTTTTTTACTGTTTACTTTTGAAAATACATCGGGCAAATTCCACAACCCAGATAACAGCAACATTGCTTCAAAATCCCTGTATGAATTGCTGGTAACCTTCAATCAAAGAATTGCCAGTAACCTTCAATCAAAGAATTGCTAGTAACCTTCAATCAAAGAATTGCTAGTAACCTTCAATAAAAATGTATTATCGATTTATCAAATAACTATAAATCGATTAGCGTACAGGTGTCTTTCATTCCAGCACCAGCAGGGAGGAATAGGTCATGTATCCACATCCTTAATTATACCAAAGTAAACACAGTGGGTGGTAGAGGAGAAGAGTTTATTTGTTGTTAAATCTCCTGTATTACCTCACCCTGGTTTTATTTATTTACCTTCACTATGAAAATATCATTGTTTTGAAAAACTTTCAAAAGATATTGCTGTGTAGAGGAATGATATGAAAAAATCGAACAATTAAACACGCAACTGATAATATATATGCACCACCCCCTTTTTGCGTTATCTATACATGTGTAGAATGTTTTTAATAGGGGGTAGGGAGAGGTATTAATTTACTAAGTATAGAGCTTTCTCTAATGAATATTAATGAAACGTGCGCTATAAGGATGCATCGTATATCATGTCGATGTTGTATTCATACTTATGCAGTTTTCGTTTTTACATTTGTGTAATTTTCTTGATTTGTTAACGGAGTCAATCACCTGACCCATCTGCACATCTTTGGAAATTTTTTTCTTGTTTTACGCCATTGAAGCCTTTCAGGCTTTTGTTTTATTTTAATTAAGTTAAATGCTTTTAGTGTAACAAATACGTTAGAATTATTGCTGATCAATAATAATCCCATTGCTCTTGTTTTGTGAGCTGGCTGACAACGTTCAAACAACGCCGTGAAAGCGCATCGCGATCGCTATGAACGCTGTAGAAACGCCATGGGAGTGCAATGATCGCAGTGACAACTCTGTGCTTTCGCTGTGTAATCGCAGTCTAAAAAAACAAAAAACAATAAATCTCATTAGAAGCGCCGTAAAAACTCGATTGAAACGCAGTGACATCTCCAAGGACTCCGCGACATCTCTGTGAGGTTTCTGTGGAAGTGCAGTCTACTATCCCGGTGTTCGTGTTTGAGATCTCACCGCGCTGCTACAGCGATCATACTACGTTTCTACTGCGATCTTATCAGACGGCGATCACACGGAGAGTACTTTTTGCATACCCAAAGTGATTGCCGTCCCTTGCGTTCTAGAAGACCCTACGCGACGTTTTGCTTTTTTCGAGAACGCTGAGCAGTCGCAATGAGGACGCAGCCTCAGTGTGAGAGGGGTTAAACAATATTTAATAGATCCCTTTTATAAGACTATTTCTGCATAAGAGTTCTTTCACTATTTTTCCAATGATGTATTCTTAAATGTTATCTGCTTTTTTAAAAATTCGTACACAATAGCTGTAAATTTTAAAATCATGCAGTTTTTTAAATGGACAGAATATTAATAATATCACCGCAGTCGCTCTAAATTTAGAAGAACCAATTTTCTTAACGTTAGAAAGGCTATAGAAAATGATAAAATGCTTTGATTAGACATAGAAAGTTCTTCAACTCTCTTTTATCTTTGAACAGATATTCATATGTATCATTTAAAATTAATACAGGTACCATTTGTTGTTGTCTTTTTATTTTGTTTTTGTTTGTGTGTGTCAGTGTGTGTGTTTTTGTGTGTATGTATTTAGTAACTTTACCACAGGTACACAAGAAAAAGTGGCCTACATTATATTCATGTGATTATCTTTTTATTTGAAAATAATATGAAAATCATATGAAAATTTTAATATTCATATATAAACACATAATTTTCATAATATGAAAATTATTATCTTGTGAATATAAGTTTGTATGATATTCACAGAGATCTTTTTTGAACTTTGATGTGATGTTTTCTTTGCTTGGAATTAATGCAATAGGTTCTTCGCGTAAATTTCATGAGAAATTTATGTCAAAATTACATGAAGTTTTCATATAAATTTCACATGCCTTGTTTTTCGTGTCTTTTTCATGCAAAGAATTCAAATGAAAATCATGTAAGCCGGTTTGTCCTGTGTGGGATAACTCGTGAATGGTTTATTCAACAAAATAACTTTGAAACTATGTTTAAGATCGATAACAACTATTATCCAATTGTTATATTTTATGTTTTTGTATAAATAATTAATTTATAACCCAATAACAGTGTGTTCTTAAATTCCACATTATCTTAGAAAAGATATTCATATATACAGTCTCATCACAGACACGTTGTTTAATTGACTAACGTACCACAGGAAGGATAAATCATGTACGTCTACTAATAGGACTATCACTCTTATACGGTGTTTGTGATTGTAGATATCATGTTCAATTTGATGAAAAAAAATCTACTCAACAGATTTACTTATGCATTATTAAGCAATACATTAAAGTCGATATTTCAATATGTGTAGCATAACAATATATTTCTACCTATTATAAAAAAAACGATTAATTTAAGTTATTAATTGAACGAATGTTAATATATAAATATATTATGCAAACTTGACAACAGATTGCTTATGCTAGGTTTGCTATCCGTTACGCAGGTAGGGTAACAGAAGATTAAGGACATAAATCTGTAAATTTTAATTATTTACTCAGTTCACTGTTCATCTCCTTCCCAAAGGGAAGAAGAGGAAAAATTATAATATTCTTACAATACGTAAAATGTATAAGTTATAAAATCTGCCTGCCCCAGCCATATTATATGTTAAACACTGCATTGATTTATTAGGTCACCTGAGTATACTCGGGTGATCTATTACTACCCTTTTTCGTTCGTCGTCATGCGTCGTCCGTCGTGCGTTAACATTTGAAGATTTTCAGCTTCTTCTCTGCAGCCGCTGAACCAGTTTCGACCAAACTTATCATAAAGCATCTATGGGAGAAGGGGAACAAATTTTGTGATTTCATGCCCCCTGCCAACCCCCTGGGGCCTGAGGGATGGGGTCAAAATCACTCAAATTAATGCAATTTTTAAGAATCTTGTTCTTTACTCCTGGACATCAAGCAGTCAAACTGTTTGCATGATTGTAATAAGCATTGAGTCCTCTACTAAAATTGTGAAATTCATGGCCCTGGAATCAGGGAGTTCTAGTGCTAGGACGAGGTCATATAGATTATACTGTGAAAAAGCATTATTTTTTTTTGCAAAATCTTCTCTGCTCCTGGGCATTAGATAAACAAACCAAGTACATAGTTTTGTTGAATAAGGCAGCCTTTTCCTAAATTGTGAATTTCATGGCCCTGGGGTCAGGGGTTTTTAGGTGCTAGCAGGGTCTGACACTCGTCTAAATTTAGTCTCGCCATTTGGGCAACCTTGGTATGATCACAGGTTGCCCGAATGAATTTTAGGTCGTCCAAATAAAATATCAAATGAAACAAAACTTAATGTGCAATTGTTAAATATTTGTGAAGATAATTGACAAAAGTTGTGTTTCTGTATTAATAAATGTAAACCAACTTTTTTTGGAATGTAAAGATGTCTTCTATTTTTTATCAAACAAAAATATAAGCTGAATCAGAAATGCAGAATGCTAAAGTTTGTAACTTAAAACATTCATTTTACACTTGCCATGAAGGCCTAAATAAATACAGTCGAATAACCCTGGACTGAATTAATCAGGTGTTATATTACAGTGGACACCCAATATGGCTGTCTAGCAGCAGAAAACGATCATCAGATGATCAGAAAGTTGTAGGGGAATGCACATGATGCAAGATGTCACAATTATTATTAATATTACTATCTATATTTAAGGTGATTGTTGACTAAGTTGGCATATTTTATATCTCAAATAAAACTTTATTAAAGACTTAGTAAAAATTGCATCAGCTGATTGATCGAACGCAAACGCAGATTTCGCAGAAGAAAACTCTACCAGCTGCAATTTGAACATGTTGAATGGGTTGGTTTTGTTACAGAAAAATATGTTTTCAAGGTCTTTTGAACTTTATTTTAAAATATTCAACATCATTATTAAATATTCCTAACTTGTCCTAGGTCGTCATTTGGGCGAGCCAGACTGAAAATCAGGTCGTCCGAAATCATTTCTTGGTGGAAATGACGAGGTGACGAGCGCGAATGTCGAACCCTGTGCTAGGGTGGGGCTATATAGATTATATAGTGAAAATGCATCATTTCTTTGAAAGTCTTCTTCTCTGCTTCTGGGTATTTAATAAACAAACTAAATACGAGGGGTGATCAAAAAGTTCGCGAACTAATTGAATAACTTCCATAAAAAAAAACAATATTTGGTTTAAATGTTGATTATATTTTGAATTAAACCTCTCTGATTTTAATGCACATCAACCACCGTTCTGCGTATGCGCAAATCACGTGATATTGGCAGTCACGTGACCCCCTCCGTATCGTTCTGTCACAAAATATTTGTTTCTATGTGAGATAGTTTTTATGACAAGAACAGTTCATTGGTCAGAAATGGTCAAATCTCGCTACAGAATGAGTGGATAGGAATTAATATCCTCTCCAAAAATAAGCATGGCGACCATTAAAACGCAAATCTTCTGTCTCGGGAGAGACCTTTATTCAAGGTGGATAGAGAATGGGTGCCTCCTTTTTATCATATCTAATATCTTTAAAAACTAAAGTAAACGATATCTTAGGTATTTAATAATTATAATATTGTTAAAATATTCAACTATATTTCAAAGTGTAAGTTGGAGGTCTTTGATAGCAAATTACTTAATTAAAAATACATATCTTTTCAAACTTGCTTTCACTGGCCAAGATGACAAGTATCATTTTAAACCATCTGCCTTCCTTCACTAAAACGATCAGTCCAATCATTAATTGAATTTTTAGGAACTTATTAATCTTAATAAACTGTGTACAAAATATTTTATGATACTAAAGAGAGATTTCTAAGAAATACAATGAATTGTACAGTCGTTTGTTGAAAGAGTTCGACTGAGACAACTATTTTTCGTCACAAGTGACCTACATAGTGACATCATTTTCACGGTGTGACTTCACAAACAAGGAGGAAAACTTCACTCAGCATATGCTATTTATAGACCATTTGTATGGCTTTGTGTGTACCGAATTTCATTTAAATCGGAATTTGGGTTTTGTAGATATAGAGATAGTTCGGGAAGTTTTTTATCACCCCTCGTACATAATTATGTTGAATAATATTGCCTCTCCAAATTTGTGAATTTCATGGCCCCTGCCCCCCTGGGGCCTGAGGGGTGGGGCCAATTTCACTAAACTTAAATGCAATTTTAAAAATCTTCTTTACTCTTGAACATCAAGCTGTCAAACTGTTTTCATGGTTGTAATAAGCATTGAGTCCTCTACTAAAATTGTGAAATTCATGGCACTGGGCTCAGGGTTTCTAACAGATGCTTGGGCGGGGCTATATACATTATACTGTGAAAAAGCATTATTTCTTTGAAAATCTTCTTCTCTGCTCTGGGTATTTAATTCAGTATGAAAGTTGTTACATGATACTCAAATGACCTATAAGGCGCGTGGGCCTCTTATATTCTTTTAACTGCACTCCTCTCAACTAATATATTTACGGTTACATGTATGATTCAGGGTTACCATGCATATATAATTTTATTCTTAAAAGATTGACATAATTTCCTCTCTAGAGTATGAATTATTTTTATATTATAAATTGTGACAATATATCAGTATCGTTTGATAGGAAACCGGATAACAGTACTTACATAGTTTGTCATCAGAGAGAAAGAACAAGGAAATATTTATTTCATGCTTGTCCTTGCAAAATGATTTAAAACTATTTTTCTATTACCTTTTAATACATCTGCAGAGAAATAAATGCCATTATCAGGTAATGAAAGGGATGTATATAAATAAATCCATGAAAGAAAAATTGCATCAAAGTTAATTTCCGCCTCCATATTCTAGCCTTACCAGTGTTGCGTTTTGATCATGGAGTTTGACCTTCTTTTAATAAATTTAACTTTGGTCATAATTTGATCAGTTGATGCTCGGGCTTTTATATTTCATATATTTTATATAAGGCCTTCGACTTGTTACCTTAAATTTGACTCTCGGACCTTGACCTTGAAGTTTGAACCACATTTTAAAAGGTATTCTTGCTAATTGATAATTTTAGTTTATTGCTTGCTCTCTGTATATTCGAAGTCTGTTCAAAATTTATTGATGTATTATGTTCATTCTTAACAATGAAGGTTTCAAGTTTAATTGGCGTATAATTTGCCAAAAACTAAGAATAAAAAAATATAAAAAATACATATTTATCAATAATGAAATCATATATTGAAAATTTTAACTTCTACGTTTAAATTATCAATCTTAGACCCTATTGTAACACTTAAAAAAGCAAATTATGTACTTTTTAAAAAATTTAACTTTGCATGTTTGGTAAACTTTTGAACACGAATAAAGAGATCATTTTGTAAAAAAAAAAATCGTCATGTAATATCGTTTATAACGCAGTTTTTGAGGGATGAAAAAAAACTTAATATATGATATAAAAAGGGCTGCCTACATCACAAAGACTTTTATCAAAAATGTATCGATTCAGTTGACGTAACATTTAAAATTTGTACTATTTGTTGACATTTTTAAGGGGCAATAATCTTTTTTCTTAAACTAAATGAATGAAAATTAAATAATAAGACATGTGTTTAATAGATACCCAATTCATACGATACAAAGAGGTTGGAAATAGTTTACATTTTGGGAAAAACGGCTTCGTGGTAAACTGTACCAAGAAAGATATGGAAATAACGAACAGTATTCAACCTCAACGTCCATTAAACAATATACAAAATAAGAGCAGAGCAAACACGGACCTCCGAAACATCAGAGGTGGGATCAGGTGCCATGGAGGAGTGAGCATCCCCTGCCGACCAGTCACACCCGCCGTGTGCTCGTTGTCATGATCAGGAAATAACGGAAAAAATCCGTCGTCAATTCAGTGTATAAATAATGGACTAACAATTGGTATGAAAAACATCAGTCAGCATTTCATTCAATGATAAATTGTATTTGCTGACAAGGTCATTGTATCGACCATAGAATTTACGAAATGATGACTTTAAACGAGACTGTTGATATTCTTGTTTCATCAACTTGCTTGTCAATAATTTACCTCGTTTAAGAAATTGTTCATACGTAGAGCATGCTCTTGCGTATCGAATCAACTGAGATATAAATACTCCGTATGCAGGTGATGAAGGTATATTGCTGCATAAGTAAGGGAAGTTGACGATAGAAAAGTTAAAGTCATCACGTTTATCATATAGCTTGGTTGTTAGATTACCATTAGTGTCTTTTTCAAGTAAAATATCCAAGTATGAAGCAGAAGTGTCGGACTCTGTGGTATCTTTTATCTCAAGCTCACCAGGATATATCGTGTCGACGTAGGAATGGAAATTATCATTATTAATTGACAATACGTCGTCGATATATCTAAATGTCGAGTTGAAGGCCACAGCAAGTGTTTTCTTCTTTTCACGCAAAAGATTTTGCATAAATTCTGCTTCATATGAATATAAAAATAAGTCTGCTAATAACGGAGCGCAATTTGTACCCATGGGAATTCCAATAGATTGTTGGAATACCTGGTCTCCAAAAACCACATAGATATTGTCAATCAGAAACTCAAGCATCTTCTTGATGTCAACTTCAGAGTACTTATGTGTGCAATCAGAATCTGTTTTAACAAAATAATTTTTCAAATGACCAATGACGAGGTAAGTAAACTTACGAGTTCCATTTTTGTTGAAGAAGCAGCTGTCAATGATATCAAAAAGCCTGGATTTTAATTTGTCGTGGGGAATTGTTGTGTATAAAGTTGAAAAGTCGTAAGTTTTTATGCTGTTGATTTTTGTAAAGTCTTGTGATTTCAAATTGTCCAAAAGTTCTTTAGAATTTTTAAGTATCCACATCTGATTTACACCACTTCTTGAATATGTAGTTGTACAGTACTCTTGAAGTTTTTTCTTCACTACTGTCAATATTTTAGTGAGAAGTAACGAAAAAGGAATTTATATATTTATAGCGTATAAATTAGGCAGCTATTAAAATCATCCCTTATGTACACTAGAGAATTCTGATCAAACTAACAAATATGATTTTACGTCAAGGTGGTGCAGCGAGGAAACGTGCGTAGAGCTATGAAGAACTATTGTCCTGCTTATATTAAACAAGCCAAAGCCGAAAACATTGTTTAGATATTGTCAAAGGGTATGAAATCATATTGTTCCTTGGTACATTGTCTTTGAAATAATTCGACAAGAAATTAAAAGAGAGGCTCCGCACTACGATCTTTCATTATTGACTAAATGATGCTCTCTAACTAATTGGATGATACTGAATGATGTTAGGTAATCAAGTATGACACTTAGTTGACGCTTACATTGGTGATGTAGCAATGCGAACGTCGGATATTAATTAATAGTTTAAATAAATAATTAGGAAAAGAGAAATTGTTTGATTTCTAGGATTGAGTTAAAACGAAGGAGAAAGTGTAAACCTTTCCATTTTTTCCATCACAAGAAAATATCAACTGTTGATATGACGTTACAATGACGTAGTGATTTATTTAAATTTATAATTTAATCGATACCTACCCTTTCCTATAGATAAGAAACCTTGCACATTTGCTTTATTAATTTAGTATAAAAAAATGAAGATGTTGATAATTGAAAAAAATCTTAATATTTGTTTTTGTTGTCAGACTTACTACAAAGTTAACATATTAAGTATGTTTTATATTTAGTATTCACATACATCTCTTTTCTGTTAAACACATACTTCTAAATAAGCTTATGGTATGATCTAGTCCCAGTATCATAAATAATTTAATACCGAGTTTATCCATCATTAATTCATTACTTCTACCTGCTTCCCATATATTGTCAACTCTAAAGTCTTATAATCAATGTTGCAATGAATGTAGAACTTCAATCAAATTGACTCCTTCATAATGTCGAATCCTGAAAGAGAACATAAGAATAAAGAGTGTAAAACAGAAAAACGCTGTTTCCAAACCATATACACAATATACACAATTTGCTTAAAGTTGAGCTTTTTTTTACAGGTTGAATTTTAAGCAATGTGCAAGGCACATTGATGCAAAACAATCAGAAAACAATTAAATTTTATAATGCAATGGATGTTAACTTTTCCCACAATAAATGAAAGATAAGTAATTTTTAATTTTATCCAATGTTTTACCCTTTATCCCGTTGATATAGCTAACGTTGTGACGTCACAATGGGTTATGCATTAGAGAAATGAAGTAAAATGAAGTGGAATCCTATACACAAGCTCTGTTAAACATTATTTGTGATGTAAAAACATGGGATAAAAAGAATCTCACATAAAAGGCCCGGGGATAAGAACCACACAACTCGTTGGATAAAAATCATATCCAACTACAAATCATGTGAGATTCTATTTTTACAGAACTCAGCATAATATCTCAGCATGCCAAAAAGTGAATCCTCCCTAAAATACTGCTTATACGGTATATCCTACTTACAATGAAATATTGATAATCTATTCTGTAGTTATTACATATGAAACCTCAATTGAAAATCATATTTTAGGTTTATATATTTCAAGGTGAATGGTAACAGAATATTTAATTTTGAAATACATAAGTCTACAGTTTAAATATAATTATGATTAATTAAAAAAAAATGTCATGACTCCTTGTTCCCTGTCATTGATCCATGCTTTCCTAGTAAGATCTCAACAAAATGCTTCTTTCATATTTTATTCTTAAAGAATTTTTGCCATATTATCATCCTACAGTGGATTCAAGTTTTCAAATAATATTGTATCTAAAAAAATGATGAAATTTTAAAACTATCACCACAGTTGCTTAACAGAGTGATCATATACATAAAAAAATATAAGAAAATAATACAATGTTTTGCATAGAAGTACTACATTCTTAAATTCGACACAATCTTAGAAAGATATGCAGCGATACTATTTCAATACAGGGAGCATTGTTCCATTGATTAACTCTACCACAGGAAGGATAACTCATTCTAGTCTACTGACCGGCCAGTAGTGCCTTTGTTAGTGGAAGGTTTGTTTGTTTGATTATATGTTGTTTAAACTCTACAGAAGACGCTCTAAACACTGTGCTACGCTGACGACGTTTGGTGAGTAGATACAAGGTTTTTAAAATCGAATTTTAATTTCTATGAAGACAATTTCATGTTTGTAGAAGCAGATTCCTACATAGAATAAAGCAACACATTTATACTAAAGTAGTTATCCTAAAATAATGCCTTTATATTGTTTCCTATCTGTTTAAAAGCAACAAATGATAATGTTTATCTAATGTCATTTATATTACTAATTGTACCAATAAGAATCTCAAGCCAAGCTATAACAACATACCGCTAAATGTAAGATTGAAACACACTGTTCTAATGGTCCTGGGGCAGGTACATATGTAAATCAGCAGTATATTCCCATCATGGAATTTACATATACGTATACAAACACTCGGTACAATATACAATGTAGGACATAAAATATTTAATGATAACTATCTACTTAGTTTTTATTTTATTCCCTAGGAAAAAGGTTGTGTAAAAATTTCCCAAACTTAGTATATTTCGAACTTTACATCCTTTTGTCGACATTATTTATGTGAAGGATTATGATCAATGCACAAGAAAATCAGAAATGAAATTGACATTTTTTTTTTTTGAGTATGTACTATGTATTAAGAGCCGTGACAAACACATCAGTATCGTGTGAGCAGAAACAGATAATATTACTTAAATAGTTTGTCGTCAGAAAGAGGATGAAGGAAATATTTATTACATAAAATATTAATATTCAAATTTAACTTCAGGTTACAATTTTGTACAGTAAATGTTCTTTACATAAATACACAGTATATTGAAATGTTTTCCGGAGAATTTTGCAGTGTTATCCTTGCCCCAAATTCTCTGAACTATAAATTCTCATAATTGGAAATGTATTTATAGTTTATTTTATATTTTTAGCATCTGTACCATAAAATTAAGTGTCCTCCAAAGGACCAAAGGAAAGAGTTCGTATCATCTTGATATCGCAATACGTTATATTTCCATTACTGAACTCTTCAGAATTAGAGACACGTTTGGTCGTCTGACTGGGACAGCATGTCATTGCGGATAATACAAAACATGCCAGTATCAATCCAATTTTAGATGTTTTGTGCATTTATCAATCTAACTAAAGAATAGAAGAACTAAAATACATATGTAAAAGAGCGAATCCCTAATTTTATCGTCCATTAACAAAAATACGACATTTCTGAGGTATGTGTATTGACTTTAAATGTACCATTACGATTAATCGATACATACAATCACCAATAAATATAAATTGATATCTTTGTCATCTCTACTCTTGATTTAAATAAAGTCCACAACAATAAAATCTTTCATATGCATTTTGTTGGGATTTGTTCATCGACATTCAATGTGTTGTTTCCATGTTTATGTTACTTTTGTCCCAGAAAGCCCGCGAGAATTGTACATTCTCCGACTTTTTCACAAAAGAGCTCACTAAAAACTATGACTCTTCAATAGTGGAAATAGAACGTATTCCTTAACAAAGCAGAGCTCTCCCGTGATGGAGGTAGGAAACATCTATTGAATAACAACATTGTGCTATTGAATACAATGCAAGATCGATCATTGTAGAATTCAAAAGAACAGATAAGTAAAAAACAGCCTGAAAGAATACCTTGCTAAACAATTGCTGAATCCACCTAATTGATTTTTCAATATGAGAGAAGTTAATCCTAAAATGTTTCATTTTTAACAATATTTTTAACTAAACAGGCTCTACTTATTAATTTTTCATTGAAAATCGTCACATTTAAAAGCTGATAATATATTTTAAACTATCTTTTTTTTTGACAATATACTATTTGGAGTTCACTTTTTGGGGAATACATTGTACTTTCGGCGTAAATCATTCGATCGTCACTACTGTAAACAGTACCACGTGCCCCAGTAATCTCATGAGATTTAGACCTTTCTCACCCCCCTCCCCCCATCCCAATCGCAAAAGAGAGGTATGATAAAAAAGTTCTCGAAAACTCTTCCAGCAAAACATGCAAATGGACAGTGATTTCAATTTTAAATTTATCATCATTATGCCAACGCGTTCATAATGTTTAACTTTTCCAGGCCAGGATGACTAGTACAAAGCAAAACAAGAGAGTAAGAAAAAATAAATTATAGCAATTCTAAAACTGTCTAATTTTCCAAGATATGTGTTTTTGTTTATTTCATTAAAAAGTCCAAATTGGATTTAATGAAAGTGAGTTCAATAATTTTGCCACCTAAAATTATAGTTATGGCAAAGGTGTTTGTTGTTTATACAAAAATGTTAGAGGTTACTTGTATTAGAAATTAAAAAGTATGGACAATTCCAATAAGGGTTAATTTAATGAACTTCATATACCCAACCTAAATGACGCCTAGTCAGATTATTTCTACCTTAAGGATTTCAATAGTTTTAGTTAATAAATTTTCAGTGCTATATTTTTTGTTTTAAGAATCGAATGTTCCCGATTTCCGGGGGGAAGGGGGAGGGGTATCTCAAATTTTGTAAAATTTTATTTGGAAGCTGTGGAAAATTCTTTGAAAGCGTGAAAAATCACATTTTGTCAATTATTTTTTTTAATTTGTATTTTTTGCCTGAGAGACTTCTTTGCCTGAGAGACTTCTTCTTCAGTCAAGTAGATGAAAGTAAAAAGTCAGGTAATCGTTTTTTTTTTTTAAGTTTAATAGTTAGGTTTGTCTAGATCTTAAATATATATTTTATGATTTCGATGCCCGTATTTTAATACCTCTAAGTTTCCACATTGCGGTAGAATGCGCATCGCTGCAGATGAAGTTTCTGCGGAGATAATTGTTTTGGTAGAGGATAGTATTATTTAGATTGCTGGTATGTCTATCTTATGTTTTGTAAATGTATAATCCATTGAAAATTACACAGTGTTCAAATTCTTGGTGCTTCCAGTAAATTTTTGTTGATACCTTCAAAGTTTTTAATTTCACATTTCGAGTTTTTTTTTAATTATGAACGACTACTTCATGTGTCAAATTATTTTATCTCAAAGCAAAGGGACTTTGCCATTTATAGTTATATTAATTTTCAAAAAGCCTATTTGTCAGAACAATAAGTAGTAATTGGAAACAGGAGAGGAAGATAGCTGCGTATGTGAAAGGATTTTCCAGCTAAGAACTAGTTTTATGTAACTATATACTGATAGTCATACGTGACGACGTCGTGTGCATATACGTTTACACAGTTTGATAAATAAAAGAACTACTTGATTGTAACATCTAGGTTTAAAAATATAGTGCATATTGTACATGAGGCTTATGGGATAGCCTACCTACTGATGCATGCACCACGCCTCTTTAAATAACACATCGAGAGAAAAAGCATACAAGAATATAAAGATCTAGATGACGAAAGAAGAGACTGTATATCGACATAGTCTAAAGAAGATTTGTGAACACAATAGAACAGACAGACACATCTAAAGATATGTAAGTGGCATCATATGTTATATTCATTAAAAGCAACATGTATATTTTTAGCTTGATTTTAAAACTAGTTAACCTTTGAAGGAGTTAATATTACTCCAGAAGAGGGACAATGCTTTATCCGACTTTGATTAAACTTTTATTGCATATTTTTGTATCATTTTTAAAAAAATAATTTTGACCAAGTTTAATATTATTTGCATAATTATGAATATTTTTTTCTGCTTATAATTAGATAAGAATGACAGATTGCCTCAGATTTGAACAATTACTAAGTGATGGTTTTATTAACCTTACCCTAAAAGTAGCTCAGATTAAAACAGCATATATGTAACAGTTATCATGTGAATACAGGGACATTATTCCCTTAATGATTCAGTTAATACATGGATATCATGATTGTTTTCAAAAATAAATGTGTAAAAAAAATAGTCTAAGGAGTTTATGCTTTTACTGAAAAAATAGCTGTATGAACAAAGCAGGATAAATATACACAGGTTCTATTATATTCAGTACGTGCACTAATACTTACGTGTACGTTTTTTTAAATGCACTTTATACGATTTTTTGTACAACGCTGACAATCGTCATAAATTGATCTCTAAAACTGAAAAAAATACTGAACTTTTCCTCTCCGTAAACTTCATTACAAAATAGATGTAAATGCATTTTTTTTTCAATTTTCCAGAGACAATATAAAACATCTTTCATTAGAAAATATGCTTAATATTTGCTGCTAATAAAGGATAGTAAGAGTATAAAGGAAGCGTTAAGAATATGATATTCTTATATGTGTTTACCAACATAAAAACTGAAGTATTTAATTTGCAAATCATAGAATTCCTTTTTCAGTATGAAACAAGATGTGTTTGTAAAACACTGATGCTCACGTATGGCAACATAGCAAAGATTAAGCTTTTCTTAAGGAAAGGATTGCACGGGTCCGTGAAAAAATTCTACCGAATGAATTTTTCTCATTTTTACCTATAACGTTCCAAATGTCAATAATACCATTATATCAAAGTATCAAGCATGGTCATCAGGCTTATAAGGAAGTTATGGTTGCCATGATAAGCACCATTTTTTTAATCTTTTGATAATTATGAGATGAATGTTTTAAAATGCCATATATGCAACAAATTTGAAGCAAATTAAATATTTTCTTGCAGATATTTAATAATATGCTATATTTTCATTGGAAATAAAAATTGTTTCGGAAAAAATTGATACATGTAGTAATGCCATTATTTTTTGGGGAAGTATTAATTTTAAATTTGCAGTAATATTTTCACCACAATAGCAGTTTTTAACGTCTAGACAAAAACTTACCCAATGAATTTTCCCAAAACTAAAATATGCTGTACTAGTCATTATAAGTGACTTATGGTTTAAATATGAAGTAAGGTAGTCGGATTAATTTTGAAGTTTCACGCATTTCAGTACCCCCCCCTTCCTAGAATATTAAAAGATTTCACAGATTTTCCTATGATGGTTTGTTGTTGGACCTTATTAGATATGTTTAATCTGTTTAAAGACAATATAGGCCATCTGTATAGATATATAAATACTTTTTTCTCTGAAAATCTGGCAGCTGATGCTCATATTACATGTGAAGCATAATTATTTACTTATCACCGACAGTGGTCACGAAAATAACTTTTTTTCAAACTCAGTTTTTCATCTCCAAAACATTCATTCTGTTATACTATAATCAATATAAATAAATAATATATTATAAACCAGTGCACAGTCCTCAAAGGCCGTACTCTTCATGCTTTGAACACTCAGCGAAGTTTCTTCTCAGTGACCTGGAATCGGGACAGACATTTAAGGACATTGAATGTATTTTCTAAAACGTGTAACTGCATATATATATGTTGTTTTTTTTAAATAAATGTATTTGTCCATAAATAATCTTACTGGCCAAATTATAGTAATTCTGATCATTCTAAATATTCACATTTAATCTTTTACAAAAAGTTTTCCTTTTGATTCTTTTCAAGTAAGTACACTTCATTTTCTCCTTTACATGGATGAGCGCTATCTCCATTGTGACGTCATAATGATACAATTGACGTCAAAACTATAGATCTACTGTTTTGATTAAGAAATAATCATTGATTGAATCAACTTTCCGTCGCTTGCTGGAGTGAAACATTTATGTTCATGTCTATGTGATTAAAAAAAACAAACAGTTTTCAAATGTATTCCCATTAGCATGATGAGTTTACATGTTTCTTTTATTTATTCATGTTCATATCTTCCCTAATATTCTTTCTGAAGTGTGCTGTGTTTCAATACGACGCATAAAACATTTTACAACCATCATTTTATAATATATATGTGCGACGATGATTGAATGTTTTTTTATAATGCTATTATGAGCTTCTTGTGACATAGAGTTTTCTGATATAGATTCTGATTCAAAGTAACTTTATTTAAAAAAAGATATTACGCCTTATTGAGTGCTAAAGTTGACAACAAAGGTTACGACTTGCAGTTAACATTCTAAAGCTTTAAATCTTTAAATTAACAATTAGGGTTTGAGAACATTAAGTTTAAACTCATCATTTCGTGATATCTATGGTCGATACAATGAGCTTATCAGCAAATACATTTTTTTTAATAAGTCAAATGGTGACAGACGTTTTTCAGACCACTTGTAATTGTTTGTCAATTACTTATTCACTGAGATGACAACTGACTAGTCTTTCCAGTCGGTAGGACACTTGACCTCATTTCTGATGTTTTCAGAGTTCTGCTCCTATTTTGTATTGTTTTATTGAATTTTGATTTTGAATACTATTATTTTTTTCATATGCATTAATCAAATGCTGAGGTCAATCTATCCTTCCTATTTTAGGTTTCTATTTTTCGTTGCAAATTTAGTTTCATACTTGTTGTCGCCAACTGGCTTCCACAGAGTTTTGTACAATTTACACTTCCAAAATGTTTCCCACGATCAAATGTCAGATTTCTTTCTTATGAATGTACTGATAACCATATAACTTTCTTAAAATTAGAAAAATATAATTAAAGAACTTATTCATAAATGAATAAACTTCCATTTGCTCTATTTCTGAATAAATTGTATTATTCATATTCTACTGTGTACATATTCAAGAAAGAAATATTAATGTTTATACTAATTAATAATGCAGGAAATTTCAGTGGTAGTACATGTAAACGACACTCTTATAATGTCTTACCTTGAAGTTTATGCATCTCGCGCTCTTATAGATTATCAAAACAGATGTTTTTAAAAGTGTTAAAAAGATGACAATTATATTTCCGTTACTGCTTGTCAAAATAAAATTTTGAATGCTTATGTAACCAGAAAAAAGTATTTAAAGTGTGGGATGAAAATCATAACTTAACTCAACTCCATCAATCTTGATCCTCTGTCATCATGAAAGTAAGATTTGCTGTCTTGTTTTAATTTTTTAAATCATTTTACTGTGTACATATTAAAATATAAATTAAAATAGTAATGCTAAATTTTTAATACTAACGCATGTCTTCAGATATTCAGCTGTAAAATCATGTTAGATCGCCCCTAACTTTAATGAGTCCAAATATATGCCAGCAGGTGCTACTTTGTGCTAATTTGTGCTAATTTGTGCTTCATTTCTTTTCTAATTCACCGTATACAACGGTTAACGCGGAGGAGTCGCTTAAAAGTAGGGGGTCGTTGTCAACTTATGGGGGAGTAGATTTGCACCACTTCGGAGTCAGAAAAGATGTGTCTCGTCTTTTTTCGGTATTTGTAAGATGTGCATGTATTTACAAGAAACAAGTAGCCCACTGAAGGTAGCAATAGCTAAGCTTTATCTTAGTCATTAGTTCTGCAAGCATATACCTCTAGTTTTTTCGATCATTTCTAAACTTTGCAACAGATTTCATATTTACGTTAATCGAGTCACTAGAATGTACATGAATTGTACATTCTACGAATTGTGTAGGGATTCCGACCATTAAAATAGCAAAAGCAAACTTTATATTTAATATGCAAAAGTTAAAACTTGTCTAGACTTTATGAAATAGATAATTAAGTCATTTTCTCTTAAGACAGTAATGCTAACGTTGGGAGAAGTAGTTTCTGGGAAAAAAAATCAATAGTACTATCATTTCAAATATCAGCTTTTCTTTTGATAAATGTTTCATTACACTTTTTTGATAATTTTATTATTTTAGCAAAATGAAACAAAAATAATGTACAAATACGGTGTTATTGTAGTAAATGAATAATTTTCATAGTGTTGTTTTGTCCTCTAAAGTGCTATATGCATTTGGTGTACATACACTTCCTACTTACAAGTATGAATAGTAGACCAGTCCATGCACAGAAACGCCCATAGAGAGTCACGTCAGCGGTCAAATTCGAAACATCTCTAGACGTATTTGCTTCGATAACGTCAACAAAAAACTGATGATTTTATTAGAATTTTTAAACACCCAATTTTATGTTAACGCCACGAAAATCTACCTGATTCAAGATTAATAATTAACCGCTAGTCAATCATTAAAAATAACAATTGCTTCTGATTTGATTGACAGGGCAGCTACCCATACTACCTGATAGTCTGAGTTTGTGTCTTTTGAAAATGACTGCCAGCTGGTCACGCGTCAAACACTTTCATGTAGCCGCCTTTTAATATATCAAGTTCAAGTTCTTTATTGACTTTGAGCATTATAGCTCATCAGTACAAGTATATACACGGGGGTCAAAAAAGGAATCTTTGTAATTTTTTTTTTTCAAAAACAATTGAGAGCAAATAATTAAAACATGACTACATGAAATATATGCTTTCAATCTCAACGGCTATATTGTATTTAGGCGATATGTCGTCGAATATCTATGCTGTAGAATTTAGACCAGTCCATGCACAGAAACGCCCATAGAGGGTCACCTCAGCGGTCAAATTCGAAACATCTCTAGACGTATTTGCTTCGATAACGTCAACAAAAAACTGATGATTTTGCCAGCGACAATTTGATTGGTTGATAATTTGACCTCTGACGTGACCCTCTATGGGATGTTGTTAGATGTTTGTGTAGCGAGTGTGCGAGCGGATTTAACATCTAATTTTAATTAGAGTGCGCTATTTGCCGATTAAAATTATAATATGATAAATAAGAAAAGATATTTAGCACAATTGTTTTACGGCATGGATAAAAAATTCCTTTATCCCATGTTTTATCTATGTATATTTGAATTAGGGATGTCAACGGATATTCGAATATTCATTCGATGAGTTGATATTCGAAAATAAATTCATGATTCGAATATTCGGAATTTAAGTATACAATCATCAAAAAGGGAAAAGAATCTGGCAAAAACGGAAGTTTTATCAGATTATGAATCAAATTCTCATCGTTGATCAATAATAAGATTTTATTTCAATCAAAATTTAAAGACACTCCTCTTGGATTACCTTAAAGTTGTGAAGAGTGTGTCTATTAAAATAATATAAATTCTTCATTTGATCATTTAATCAGAGATATAACAGTGTCCAGTACTTAGAATTAGTTTGTATCGTTGAGAGGAAACATTTTTGTTTATGTGTACATCATTTAAAACCATTATCATGAAATTAATTAGCGAAAAGTAATTACTTTTAATGTTTCTCCATTAGATAATTGTTCTGTGTGGTATAAATCTGTAGGGTTATCAGTGTACACTTTGGTAAGATGATTGATTAATCTGGAACTTATCAAAAAATCTTTTAAATTTTGGGGAAAATTATTTTATTAAAATTTGGATATAAACTCTTCATATATTCTGTAAAATATTTTAAGAATATAATTAAAGTGCATTTACAAAACTCTACATGAAATTTTATTCTAAAATAATGACATAAAACGTATATATATTGCTTGACAAAGAGTGAAAATACATATTATAATGCAAGATGTATTTATGTTATCGAATATTCGAATATATTCAAATACTACTATCGAATATTCGAATATCAATTATTGACAATTTTGACATCCCTAATTTGAATACAATCTACACCATGTTCCGTTGTAAATTGAATGTCAGAAACATGCGTTAAGATATCGTAACTTTAAGTTCGAATTTCCTACGCAGCACAGTTAAGGTTACAAATGGAAATATCTTCATTTTTTAAGATAAAAAAATACATACTTTATTTGGATGGGCGAATCTTTTTTGGAATTCACTGATATAAAAAAAAATTATTGTGGTTGAAATCTACATGTTGGGGACATTCAGATTTTTTATTTACACTTGTCATGTGATGTAGACGTCACATGACTTTGGCAATTATACTTGCAGTTTAGAGGTCATCTATAAATTGCAAAATTGCAAGGGAATAATCAAGTTAGAAATTTTAGTTTATTCTATAATTCTTTTCAAAACTAAATGTAGTTTGTGAAAAGTGCTGCGAACGTATGTGGATTCCCTTTTTTAATTGGTAAAATTTCATTTGTTGGACGGCAGGTTGAATATTTTGCTACATTAAATATAGCTATAATTAATCTATTTGCAAGATTTCAAGAGGTTCGCAGCACTTTTCAAATATCTTAATATCTTCTTGAGTTTATGTGTAAAATTTTGACAAGATACATTGAACGTATGCCCTTGCAATAAATCGATTTATTAGGGCCCTTCAATTACTTTTTTAATGAATCTGCAAACAAACACACGACAGTATCGCTTGTCTGGAGAATGTACGTACAGTTTATCTATAAAATACTAAAATACACATCGCATCCAAGTTAAAGGCTTTTTTATTTTACTGCAAATAATATTTTATTTCAGAACAAAAGACATTTTTCTTTGTACAAGAAGTATTTTGATCAGCCTTTCACTGTTTAAAAACTGCGTCATTTTTGCGAGATGACGCCACATTGACAAGTGCATCTCCGGGTCTCCGGGTAAATAAGAACACTGTTACTTTGACCGTACGGTAAAAAAAATTAGGTCTTTAAAGGGTCATGTGTCAAAAATTATTGCTATTAAACATTCTCCATTTTGATAATCACACATTTTTTTATTTTCGTGATATACATTACATTTGTACACATTTTCGATGAAATTCGTTATATGAGTATGAATTTTTTTTCCCCAGAATTTTCCGACAGCTGTGTAAGTTGATAGAATATTTTTACTTGCTTTACATTCAAGACTATGAATTCTATCATTTAGTTTCACGTAAGCACAATGTAGCTTTTTTTACCTTACCACCTCGGATTCATCATTATTTCACTTTCAAATTTAAACAAGTCTCCTAATTATGTGTACACCGATAGATATACTCCTATAAGAACATTTAAACGTATTAATTCTACATTATACACCCAAACCATCAAAACAAATTTTAAGTCAAATTTTATGGTATTGAAGTCTTTGTCTTTTTAATATTGTTTTTGAAAGGTTCAATAATCCTATGACGGAACATTTATAAAAACACTTTAAAATATGTCAGAGGAAAAATTAAGCGTGCGGATAAGTGCAGACTGGAAGTAAAGAAGTTTCTTGCTCAGAAGTCGTGTGACTGTAAACCAAGGTATATCATATAAGATGCATTCCTTTTTGAATTTCACATAGAATGTATACTAGATTAACATATTATCGTATACTCATGCAGTAAACAGTAAATTTAAGATAATTTCAGTACACACTTCCGGTACGCAACAACGACTCTGAAAGGAAGAGGAAAGGAGTGCTATATTGTTTTTCCAAACTGACAATGTATAACATACCCGGTACGTATATTGTAAAGGGAAACCGTAAGTTATAGAAATAGTTGTTATCTGTCTTACTGTTCTACTGTGGTTCACTTTTGATTTTATTCCAATACGACTTATGCTAATACTACACAGGGCTTGCTCGAAGTACATGGCAACAGGCCGAGAAAGTAATTGTTTGCCTGATAGATTTGGTTACTTCAACGTCTTGGACTATACTGTCCGCACACCAATCGATTTGAATTGGAAACTATGAAGTTACCTCAGTGGTGTACATACAGAGAAGACATGCCTTGCAATGATTTACATTATGTGGAGGGATAATAGCATCCAGGATGTTTTGTAAAACTGGTCATTGCCAATTGGTGTTTAAACAATAGATGAGTCTTTGATGCACTGCAGAGTTTCTTTTTTTTTCTTTTTGAATATTTAATTGTTTTTTCAAAAATTATTTTGACACTCAATAAAAAATGTGAAATCTGATATTATCTTAGATTATATGTAGTAGGAATGGGCGGAAATGGGAAAGTTTCAATACATAATAACTCTTTTAAGTTTGAGGGAGCTCTCTCAAGATCGAACAATTGCCTTAAAAAACAAATGCCTCGGTCGCAATCGGCTTTACCTATTCTTCATATTCCAAATGCAGTGTTATTTGTAAACAAGCCTCGCTTCTTGTCTCTATTTGTATTTATGCATATTTTATCTTATAAAATGTTTGAAACATAGAATACAAAAAAAACTTCCTTACTGCAAAATAAATGTACAAAACGGTGGAGTGGGTTGCTCTATGGCTTAAAAAATTCACATGACGTTGTGTAAATGTATTCCTTGTGACAATACTTTTTGTTTGGACACTTTATTGTCACTACTACTATTTATAGAATAAGATCTACATTGTAGAAATAAGAAACTAATATAAAAAATCATTTTTCACAGAAAAAGCGGAATTGGTTCAAACGATAATTTGTAGCTTGAAAATCAGGTTGTTAGGCCAAAATGTCCTGTGATATCAGTGATATGTACGAGGGTTGTCCCAAAAAGTCGTAGACAATGGTAATATCTTTTTTAAAACGCAACCAATACTAACCAAATTTTGCATAGACATAGAACATTCAATGTTTTTTAAAATTGTGAATTCTTAAATATATATCTTTCATACTAATTATATTGGGACGATTTATATGAAGGCAGATATGGTCTGTCGGCGCACGACCAAAATTCGGAATAATTTACGTATATAACTATTACATTTGTTTTTATTTCTTTGGTACTATGTAAAAGATTGAACTAAAATTTAAATCACTGAAACCAGAATCAAAATCTTATAATATGTGAAAATTTCATATAAATAGCGTTAGAGACAGACGACTGGTGACATGATTTTCAAAGTGTCGTTCGAATTGAGATTGATGAAAATGACGTCGTCGAACGCGTACCCGGCGCACGGAAATGTAATAAATTGATTTTGCAAATTGGTATGTTTAATATTCATCTGAGACGGGGAAAAGAGTACAGAAAGGACATTACACACTACTAGTATATTTGGATAGAAAAGCGGTTTTTTTAATAGTATGAGATTCAAAGTTTTTCATCTATATCGAAAAAATAAATAGTTATTGCATGTAAAGTAGAGTACTGATTGTTTCACGCAGACATTTGCGGGGAACGTTCTGGGCCATGAACGTCGTCAAACAAGGTGTATTCTCTGCTGCCTAAAATGTAAGGTGATCTTTCAACTAATTTAAGTTTGACTAAAATTTGAATCTACTAAAGAAAACGGACAGTAGTGAATTTAAATTATTCCCTTAGTAAAGCGTGGTTTTCACTATTAAAAAATATTTATTTGGATGTTAATAGCCTAATGTAAAGCAGAAAAAAGGGACCATGACTTAATGAGAGACGTAAATTACGTTTGCTTACGTGCGCCGATGTACACTTACATGGTTTCTTTATTTTTTCATAATTTAATTATTTAATGTGATATCGTCATGAAACTTAAAAGACATGATCATAAAATGTTACTCTTTGCTATGAAAAGAAAAGAAATTTAATTTATCAAAGAGAAACTAAACTATGTTCCCTGTCTACGACATTTTGGGACAACCCTCGTATTGTACATGTACATGTAAAAGTATAAGTCTTCATTTCCTGAGGTAGCCTCATGCTTTAGCTCGGGCCTTGAAGCTGTGGCAGATCCATCGAAAGAGTAGAAATAGGCTTAATTTTATTGATTTTTAAAATTTTTTATTTATGTTATCATTAATGCTCAATGTGTCAGTTTTTCATGTTTTATTGCAAACAAGAAGGTGTCATTAATATTTTAAACGCTGTATGAGACTTGAAATAAGCTTCAAGTTCCTTTTAACCTGAGTTATCCTCCTATTGTTTTTAACAATGCATCATTTGATAAAAAATATGTATTTTGTTTTAAGAATACACTATGACGAACTGAAATAAAGGGAGTCCGACCCTCAGCTAGGAAGGACATGAACTTCTTCGAACTTCTCAGAAAGGCCCGATTATAAGTATGAATTTTTATCCCGAAAAAACATTTTTAGATACCAATGTTTATTAACACGATATGAAATTAGAAGTGATTTATGGAGCTTTGCAAAGAACCTTGGAGCACATTGTTAGGCATATAATGAAAATTGTTGCATTGAAATATTTAATTTTCAATTTTCATTTAAAGACTATTTGAATTAAATTATAAATTAAAGAGTTGTCCTTCCTGGCTGAGGGTCGGAGTCCCTTAAATTACATAAATACAAACAAACATGCGGTATGTCACTCATTCGTTATCTCCATATCCTTCGTCACCTTTTTAGAAAATTTCACAGAAACTATTACTTCAAAACTATTGATTATAATTAAATTTTATTAAATATTTAAATAAAACAAGTAAATGTTGAATATTCAATGTCATTTCTTCAATTTTCAATTCCTTTCGGTGGAAGGATATTAAACAGAAAATTCTGCAAACCTAGACATTTATTGAATTTCATATCTTAATATCTTGGATTATTTTCCTTAATAATTTTACTAGGAAAATATGTTCTACTATGATATGCTATGAATATCAAATATGGGTCTTAATGAAAACTTCAAGAACACATTTTAAATACCCAAAATACTAAATTTCATACCTGGTTTAAATTTTGGATATTTAAAGTAAAATTCTAAAAATTCAAAGTGTTATGTTATTAGAAATAAAACATTCGAATCAAAATCTAAATTCCAAATTTCTAAATATCTTAAACGTTTCAAAGTTGGATTCTAGAAAATTGAAGCTATTTTTAAATTGTCTTAAAGCGAAAACTATTACCAAACTTTAGTTTGTTATTAAGTGTAAACTTTCTGAACAAATAGTAGACTAGAAACTCAAAAGTATAAATTAAATTAATCGTTTTTGGTAATTAGAATTTTGAAAAATTAAGGTAAAAATTTAAGATATTAATATTCTGAAACCTATTTAGAAATTCTGAAATAAAGATTTTAGAACTATTAAATTTCAATATTTACATTCGCTGTGTTTTTCAACTAAGCCAAGTGAAATTGATTTGAAAACCATTTTCCTGTATACTCACGCGTAGAAAGATACACAGAGCAACGTGCGTTATCGTGACGTCACAATGAGACTGCAGCAACGTTGATATGTAAAAATATAGGGCAGGGAGAAATTCAAATATTGAGAATATTTTAGTTGCTTCCAAACATGGAAAATGTAAATATAGGGCATGTTTTTAAGCTTTGTGTGAATTTTTGTTTTGAGAATCACACAGACTTGCACGTAGGCATATTTTTCATGAAACTCTAGCGCGCTTCATAAAATATGCCTGCGTGACAAGTCTGTGTGATTCACGCACCAATAATTCACACAAAACTGAAAAAAAAAAACATTCCTTAAATATACTAAATCAGTTTCAATTTTTAAAATTTACAAATTTGGACAAAGAGATTAACATTTTAAAACTGTCAATCATTTCAAAACTTTGAATTGTTAAGTATTACAAGGACAAAACTATTTTAGGTTAAATAAGATTCATAATTATCGCCATTGTAACATATGATAGAAATGATAGAAGTGATAAAAGTTAACGTATTTAATAAAAGAGTTAAAATTTATGTGCAAAAAGGCCAACTTAATTGTACCGTTGCTAAGCAAAATGCACACTGACCCCTATTTTCTCTGCAATTTTGATTCATCCTATACATGTAAAATGTACTCATATAAAATATATTTGCTTCTCCAAAAATTCCTTGATATAACGAATCTCAGGAGTGACACACTTTGAAAAAGACATATTAAGCTAAGTCGGAAAGTGTGTCAAGCAACAAATGAAATTCAACATCAACAACCTTTACTTCCAAACACAAAAAAATCCTAGAAGACGGAGATAATTCCAAATAACACTTATATAGAGCCAAAAAGATAAGAAAGATTACTTTTGTTAAAGCCGAACACGCTTCAAAAGAGGCACAATACATACGGTAGGCCTTTCAACTGCCGCTAGGGGTCGGTGTTATGAACGATAACTCACTGCTGAAACTTGTTTAGAGCAGGCTCGGGGTATCTAACTGTTTATACGCAAGGCAGTTTTTAGCATTTCTCCGGTGTTTCTTTGCTTTCAGTAGAATCTAGTGGTTTTAAAATTTAGCACCAATGTTAAACTTATTTACTTTATAGTTGCAGACACCGGTTTACTGCAAATAATTAAAATTTTTAATTAAAATAAAAAGTGAAATCTACCCTCCCTCTTAGTTCTAACCTATTTAAATTTTTATACTCGGTCGTTCCTCTTCGTGCTTAGTAACACAAATAAGATGATCAATTGTTGCATTTACTTGTAAAAATATATATATTTACATAGGAAGCGAAAAAGCGCGAACACAAAAAACATTACATTAAATTTTCTTCTTTAAAACAAGTAACGGCTTTTCAAAAAGCTTGCCTGACTTAATCAATCAATATCTGTAAGAGGAGTGATATTTTGAGCAATACCTTTTTGTGTTTGAAATATGTCTTTTTTTTGAGAACCTTGTAAAAATATGTTATTATATAACTTGTAGAAGAACGATCATTCTGCATTCTGAATTGTTGTTACATGTAACAGAATGGTTAATGTGTGTGTATGGCACGCCAAATTCACAAAAATGAGATAATCATAGTTTCACAATCGATAAACTAGGTTTATCGGTTGTAAACTATAGTTTACGGACTGTAAACTATAGTTAACAACGTTAATCTATATTTTACATCTGTAAACTATAGTTAACGCGATAATCTATATTTCACAACCGTAAACTATACTTAACACAAAAAACTATCATTTGCGATTGCAAAACATAGATTATCTGATAAATACAGTTTCACGATTTGTAAACCATAGTTTACAAACCGTTAACTATAGTTAACGATCTGATAAATATAGTTTCACGATTTGTGAAACTATGATTAACAACTCTTAACTATAGTTTACGATTGTTAAATATAGTTTACGATTGTAAACTATAGTTTACAAACGTGAATCTATGTTTATCAACAAAATCTATTGTTAACGCTTATTACAGAAAGATAAACTTAGATTATCATTCGTTAACTATAGTTAACAACCGTTAAATACAGTTTTACAGATGAAAACTATACTTAACGAATCGTTAACTATAGTTTACATTTGTAAACTATAGTTTACAGTCGATAAACCTACTTTATCAATTGTGAAACTAGGTTTATCTCATTTTTGTGAATTTGGCGTGCCATATATATTTGACATCTGTAAACTATAGTTAACGCGATATATGTTTCACAACCGTAAACTATACTTAACACCGAAAACTATAATTTGCTATTGCAAAACATAGATTATCTGATAAATACAGTTTCACGATTTGTAAACTGTAGTTTACAAACTTTAGTTAACTTTAGTTAACGATCTGATAAATAAAGTTTCACGATTTGTGAAACTATGATTAACAACTCTTAACTATAGTTTACGATTGTAAACTATAGTTTACAAACGTGAATCTATGTTTATCAACAAAATCTATTGTTAACGCTTATTACAGACAGATAAACTTAGATTATCATTCGTAAACTATACTGTAGATTCCTTGTTTATCGCGAGTACTTTTTATCGCGAACTGGCCCTTTAACGTCAAATCGCGAGAATTATAATTCGCGAATGGACGGTTGATTAACAGAATTTACATAGATTTCAGCACCCTAAAAATAAAAACGAGTAATATTTTTTCGCGAGTGATGCTTCTCGCGAAATTACGCGGAAATTAATTCCTCGCGTATAATTAGGAATCTACAGTAGTTAACAACCGTTAAATATAGTTTTACAGATGAAAACTATTAACTTAACGAATCGTTAACTATAGTTTACGATTTGTAAACTATGGTTTACAGTCGATAAACCTAGTTTATCAATTGTGAAACTAGGTTTATCTCATTTTTGTGAATTTGGCGTGCCATATGTGTGGGTTTTCTGCCAATCGCAACTCCTCGGTCCCACTCCTCGGGCCTTATCTTGGGAAGAAGACCACAAATGTATTGTTAATTTATACGCCATGACATCCCCCCCTTTCACAAACTTTGAAATAAAAGCATGGATGATGTATATAGACCTATTATCTGTGGAATATGGAGTTAACTTTATTCAATGTAATGATATTATCTGAAATATACTATAGAAGGGACTTCTAACTCCGTTTTTACTGTGAAGAGGAAATACATGTATAAATTTTTAACATCCGATGATGTCGATATATTCGAGTTTGTTTTTCCGACCTTTGACGAAAAGACCCGAGATGATGCGATTGACTTTTCTGCATGTAGATTGATCTACACCTGGATCTAAATTTAAAGCTATACCTATTCTGAAATCTGTTGTCAAATCATTCATTGTGACCATTTAGACAATGGATATAACTAAATACATTTGTTGTAGGAAAGCATTTTCTCCAATGAAGTAAACAGTAGTAGATTGTGATCATTGATCTTTTTTTTCAGAAAGGTGGGTACTATAATTTTTTGAGAACGAAATAGGTAAAACCAACATTAAGGTCTTTGTGGGAAAGAAATCCAAGATTTCGCACAGGTAATTTCTTTCGTCAAATCGTCTGGAATCTGGTTGAACTGCGTCGATCGTTTGTGATGATTGGACTAGTCCATTAAAATATGGAATAAACCAACAGAGGGGAAACAAATTAGAGAAATCATTTCTTTTGTTTTGCATGTCCAAATTCTGATACATACGATTCAAATGTTGTTTTAAGGAATAAGATAAAATTTGTAGACAGAATTTCTGAATCATAAGAAGATGAAGGTTACAATTACTTTATTTAATTCCATGGAAGTTAGCACCCCCATTCATACAATAGAACAATCCAAGAAAAGGCGTGAAGATCGCTTACTCGTGACATTTGGCGCGAAAAGGGCGAATCACCCCTTTCGTAGAATATAAATGGACTGATCCAGTGGTATAAAAATGCTGAAAAAAAGATACACGGACACGTTGGAGCGGTAAATCACATGGAACAATCTGTTTCATGCAAACAGAGTAAACAAAGTAAATACTGCATTATTTTGCATCAGTAAAATCATTGTTTCCCTGAAAAATGTTTCTTTTAAAATGCAGGTAAAAGATTTCAAATGTAAATCAGCTTGCACAAAATCTAGCTCTCTGGGTATGATCTATTAGTTTCGGATCCAGCAATTATCAATCCTTATACAGCCTGACGCCGTGACGTCAGGCAATAATCGTCTTAGAGAGTTAAAGTATTGACTATAGTCTGTTCCCTATTCATTTGACCCTGTTATATCAGGTAGAGAGAAGGCATTCTCTTTATTGTGAACAAAACAATGTAAGAAACCCTTTTGTGTATATAACAATACCAATGCTGAAGCAGCCTATATGTAATTCCTATAAACGATAACTCACAAATCGGCACTAAGTTGGTCATTTTTCACACCTGAGTTACCTGTCCTAAAACACAACATCGGAGAAGTCAAGTATAAATGATTAAACTTTTTAATGAGGTAATTAAAAGTATGCACACGTTGTTATCTTTTTTGATAATTTTATGTACCTATAAATCTATCTATACAATGTTTTTTACCATATGTGCAACTTGAAAAACTAGTTGAAAGGCCTACATACGGTAGATTTGACCTCTCGCCAATATGTATTGACTCCCAAGTAAAAATCTTAAACTATAGTGATACCTTGAAAAAAAAAAAACAGTCGCATTTAGTGAGTGATCTGCAGGAATCATTTGTTAGTCCATTATTTATACACTGAATTGACCACGGATTTTTTTCCGTTATTTATACACTGAATTGACCTCGGATTTTTTCCGTTATTTCCTGATTATGACAACGAGCACACGGCGGCTGTGACCGGTCGGCAGGGGACGCTCACTCCTCCATGGCACCTGATCCCACCTCTGATGTTTCGGAGGTCCCTGTTTGCTCTGCTCTTATTTTGTATATTTGTTTAATGGACGTTGAGATTGAATACTGTTCGTTATTTCCATATCCTTCTTGTACGAAATATTTATGATTTAAATGTCCATGACTTGGTTGACAGAACATAGCTGGTCAGATTTTACAAACACGTCCTTAGTTTTTTTTTTTTTTTTTAGTGCGAAAGACCTTGTGAAATTGTAAAATTTATGTCAGTTTTTCACAGGGGGTGCTATATCATAGTAATGTTTCACAGATTCAAAATAAACTAAAATATTTAATGCATAGATGCATGATAAGTGTACATGTACATTATAGAAGATTAGAGTTGATAAGTTCGCTAGAGAATCAAAGTGAACCAAAATTTGTCTAATTTAAAATTTTAATACATCAGTACATAAAACAAAAATGACGAAATAAATGGTTGTTTGCGTGAAAAAAAATAACACCCCATTCAAGGCTCGAACCAAAAACTTTTCGCTTCGAGTTCACTGAGCAGGTAGCCCATCTTACTGGGCTATCACCACTACACTTACGGATGATTTCAAAAGAACAAAGAAGCACCACATTCACACATTTAGATTTATAAGAGAAAAGTCCAAAGTCCATTTTTCGTGGTCTCCGGGTCTTCTCTTCATTTTGTAGAAAAGTGTATTCTTTTCAATGAATTAAAATACACACGAATATCATGTCAAAATTATAAAGAGAAGACCCAGAGATGGAAAACTTTTAGAAAATGTTTTTAAAAATTTATCATTTTGTACCAAACATTTGATCTGGCCAATTTTCAAGTTATTTTTCTGCAAATCATAACTCAATATCAGGAAAATATTTTCCTTTCCTTTTGCACAGGAACCCCATAAATAAAATAAAAATGTTCATATGACATGTCGATAAAATTTTCACTTTTCAATTACACCCAGATTCCTCCCGAATGCCGATCAAAAGCGCCATCGTTATTTCTAGTTGCATTTGTGACTGATTTCTTACATATAATTTAATACTGTAGTTTGAGAAAATAAAATTAATTATTTTTCCATCCTTAAAGGTTCATGAATGTATAATTAAATGTCTTAACACGTCGATCACTTATGGCAACATCATAAGTTTATATAAAATCTTTATGGCTATACAATCAATTTATGATAACACGAGAGACCTTTTGTTTGTACATTTTTTTTAATACGAGTGCCATTAAAAGACTTGTTGCACAGAAAAAAAAAATTGACGACATAATCGGGCAAAATGTCACACATACGAAAGGTTATCAAAAAGTTCGTGGACTAGCGCTATAAAATTAATACCGTTCAAGGTACTTTAATAAAGTTTGGAGTGTAACTAAATATACATCTTTCCTACATACTATGAAGATTTCATATTTCAATTATCATTTTTTAAAAAATTACATGCTATAACCTTTGTGATAGTTTGGCTAGGCGGTGCAACCTCAAAATATGACAATTTCTGATCTTCAAGTGTAAAATATAAAATAATTGAAAAATGATGACTATTTCTTATCACACTTTCCCGTAATTTTTACAATATGACGTCATACAACTGTTCCGTAATATTTTAAAATTTTACGTCATTATTGTTATACCTTTCATCTTATTTCATTTTTTAAAATTTACATGTATTTTGTTTTTTATTCCGTGATGTAACATCAGATCTATCACTGTTTAACACCAGCGAATGAAAATGAGATTAAGCTCCGCCCATTCTGTGACGTAAGCGGTCCAACATCTCTCCGAGCGGTCCAACATCTCACTCTGCGGTCCAACATCGATTTTTTTATGCCCGCTCAGCAAAACATTAAATTTGTTAGACTTTTTTTCGTATAGAATTGTATAGTAACAAATTTCTAAAGGTATAACAATAAATTTTGTTAACCCAGCTAGTATAGTATTTATTTTATAGCGCCAGTCCACGAACTTTTTGATAACCCCTCGTAATATAAAAGAATCTTTACTTATATAGTCTTCAAATTGTCATAAGAAAATGTTATAAATTGGTATCGATTCTGAGTGATTTATCAGGACATATCATTATGTAACGGAGCAGCAAAATCTTCGACGTCAAAGGCATTATAAAAAATAAGGTAATTGAGCTTTCATTTCTCAACATTTTCCCAAGAGTACCTGTGCAGTTTTAGTTACCATTATCTACTCAACATCCAAACACCATTTCTTGTCAAGCTTAAAATCTATTAAACAAGTAAAGAATATTCTTTTTTTGTTTGAAAACCAAAAATGCAGGTATCTATGAGATATGGTATGATATCGGTGACTCTCAATCACGTTCTTTACAGTCCGGATAAAGTTTTCGTCGATAATCATCTTCCCGTCCTCCTGTATAGAATCTTTACAGAGATCTAACGGTCTTGAATTTCATTTTGCTCATTGTGGACGAATTTCACGAATACTCTAGTTTACTACATATTTCGGATAAGTGACCTATAGTGGCGATATCTCGAGGATCGAAATTTAACAAAAGTGTGGTGCGTCGTCAATTCAGGAGATGTTATTTTCACTGTCGTTTTCACAGGAATCGCATCGCAGAAAAATCACTATATGTTAGTATTTCAAATATCATGTTAGAAATATAAAAATAATAATA
Organism: Saccostrea glomerata; assembly: GCA_003671525.1. NCBI lineage: Eukaryota > Metazoa > Mollusca > Bivalvia > Ostreida > Ostreidae > Saccostrea > Saccostrea glomerata. Next base: position 86,620 of record PRKT01001148.1, read on the forward strand.
ATAGAACACTTTAAAGAAAGATTTGAGAAAAGATATCGCGAATTATCGAAAAATAATGAGTTTTATTTTTGATTCCGCATGCTTTTGCTTCATTTTTTTGGTCGTGCTCCGTGCCTCTTCATCAGCGATATCGACATACCGATAATTTTCGTAGATTTTTTTAAACATACATAAATTTTGCCCAAAATTTATTAAGATACATATTTCTGTGAAATGTCTTAACTATATGACGTCTGTAAGGGTAAATAATAACATTCCGCGTAATTTTTTTAAAGAAACTTGTAGTGCTATATTAAGGAACACATTTGCAAATGTAAATATACGGGTCCTTTACACACTGTTCACCTGGATGCAGTCAGTGTATTGAATGTCTCTGATGGGGCGAACGTATTCTGCATATCTATAATTATAAACTGTTGGTAGCAACAAGATCGAGTAAATGTTTTCTTTCTCTACGGCAGAAGATAAAATTACCAGAGGAAACTAAGTGTAGAACAAACAGACACAAATACAAATGCAATAAAACGCCAAGAGGTAATGGAAGATAATCAACACAATACTTCCAATTTAACGCATATACCCGTGAATGATAAAAAGACAGGTGTATTAACTGCAAAAGGTGCATACCCAAGTACTAATATCGAAATTTACAATTGAAACTTAAACAAGCCGTATGATTATTTATGAATTCAGATTTTATTAGAAAAAAAAGATTTATATCTGTTCAGCTGCTAAGTAAAGGACATGAAAAGGTGATGTCTTATATTGGTAAACCGAATGTTTCTGGTTTTTAAAGAATATCTCTGCTCAAATTATGTACTTAAAATGCAAGAAACCTTATTAATATTAAACATAAACTAAAAAAGTCAGTGATTTGTCATATCGGGAAGTGTTATTGATAAAGCATACCCTTTGATATCGACCTCACGTGAGAGACAAAATGCGGTTATCAGAAAACTAGGGCGTCCAACGTGCTTTTATTGTTAGAACTGTTTTGAAGTGTATTACACATCTAGAAAAGGCACTGGATTCCATACGAAGGCATTTATTTATTATTGAATGTTTTCTTCCGTAAGTATATACTTTAAATAAATATTTTAATTCAAAAATTTAGAAATAAGACTGAACCTTCTTCGCGTTGCATCGATTATAAGCTAGTACCATATCACAAAACTTTATATCTGGTTGTTGTGATATACCAGGTGGAAAAGTTATGTTACTGCTTTCTTTTCCTTACTAATGTGTCTTTTGAAACAGTTATTTCTTTTTAATAGATTTTAGACGAAGAAATATATAATGCATGCCTTCTTTATTCATGATATCGATAACTATAACAATTTATCTTGACAATTAAATCATCCTCAAAGTATGGTTTTTCATTGTAATGCAAGGAATCATATAACATATACATTATTCTTTGGAAATGAATTCATTGGAGGTTTAGATTTTAAAATTGACACTCGCCGATTGATTATTTGTATATTGTGTAACGTCCTTCTCGAGAATTGGTGTCTCCTTTGGAGACACCACTGAGGTATCTTTTTCGTGTCAGCACTTACTAGACAAGGTACCTCAGTTTTTACGGTTTCATCTGCGGGACCGGCCTCCACGTCCAACAGAGGGATTTGCATGCATTTGTGATGTTAGGGTTGATTCCTTACATCGACACTCTAGAGGAGACGCTCTTTCGTCTGCGCACGCAGGCGACGACACATTGAAATTACAAATGAGATACAAAAGCTTTGAATTCCTGATCACCTTTCTGGACAATTTTTAGCAGTCAATATTAGGATAAGAAATATTCTATAAAGTTGAAAACTAATATTCAAACTATATCAGAAATAATTCCTCTTTTGGGTATGAGATTTGGCGCAATATTTCTTGAATGCTCAATCCAGAACTCCTGTTGGGCATTTCAACTGATCGGTATTATTAATCCACAAATATTTAGGAATCATCAGATATACTTATATCTGAAAAAAAAACTCCAATGATGCACGCAGTGTCAAAATTTTATTTCAATATAGATACGGGGAGTATGATCCCTTTACACAACGTTCCGCTTGGATGTACTACCCTCCTAAAATGTGTTAGTGGCGCAAGCACATTGTTTAAAGTCCATACTTTACTGAGATAGCAGACAAACAGATAACTGAGTTCCAGACCTATCCTATCATGTAAAAACCTGTAATGATAACACAGGTATTAGGTTTTATCACTTTATTATTGACAATTTGAGCACAAAATACACACTTGTTACTTTCTTCCTTAATTTTACTTTCGTTTTGAATGCTGTCAATTTGAAACAACAAATCTCATTGGTTGAAACCCATCTAAAAGTACTTCCGGTTAAATGAAGCACTTATATGAGGTACAGTGCTTCATTTATTTGTATGGTAGGGCTGTTCCCTTTCCAAAACTGTTGTAATTTTAACAAAAAATACGGTTAAGTTGTATTCTAAGCAAGTTCCTTTAAATATGTTGCATTTCATGCGTTAAAAATTGGAATCTGTTAATTAAAAACGTTGTTTTCTCCCCGTACTTCATATTTGTTTTCCCTTGTTATTTCTTAAAATGGCCCTTCAGATTATATTGATGGCGCATTTATTTTCGAAATGGCCAATCAAAAATGTTGCCAGTTGCGCCATAGTCCCATTGACCATTTTGGCCTTCCCAATCACTGAAGACTAGGTTAAAGGATACGGTATTTCAATAAAAATGCATTCATTTTCTATTTAATGTCACAAATATCACATTTTCAAAAGACCATTTCTAAGAGTTTAAAGAATTTTAATTCTTAAAATTGTTACATAAAAGGATAATTTTCTTTTATAAAACGTTTTACGACTTAAGTGCTGATCAGTCACAAGTATCGAGTAGTTTAAAATAATGAAAGAAAATGGTGGGGTCAGTGATGTTGATTTTGAAATATTTGTCAAAATATGTGATTTTATGGCAAAATATGGTGTAAATTTGATCTTGACTTCTTTAATATTTTTTCATTTTTTTTTTAAAGTTTGTTGAGGGAAGGTGTAAAACTTAGTCTAAAAATATAAGTTAAGACCTATATTAAATATGTTTAGCAATATCAAAACGGAAAATATTCTCCGAGTAAAATTATGTGAGGCTAAATTTCATTTATATTAAATTTTATAAAAGTGCAGAGTTTCGTATTTTTCTGTTAAAAATCCTTCCACCAAAAGAAGCACTCCCTCATAAATCTTGCTTCTTTGTAGATTTTTGAGCAGTTTGTTCGTTAAATGTTAAAAAAATTACATTGTTGAATTTAAATATGTTATAAAAATCTAATTTTAAAAAGTAGTTTTGAAGTAAAAGCTTCTGCGAAACATTTTCTGAAAGGCTGACAAGTGATATACTGTATAGGGGTTTAATTTCACGGGTTGTAATTTTCACGTTTTTCTCTTCTTTGACACAATAACGGTTTCTTGAATTCGCGGAATTTGTATGTGATAAAAGTTTCTTCCCTTATCTATACCTATTGAAAACTTATTCACTGTTTCTTGAATTAACGGATCCATTAACACTGTGAATATAGCGAATATTAACACCGCGACTTATTTTCCCCCTATACAGTACCTTAAGAGCAACATTGACAATATGACATTCAAAATTTAATAATAAAGAAGATACATTTTTAGAGTAACCGAGTTTTAATGCATCAATCGTAGCAAAACAAAATCAATCACAAAATCAAATCAATTATATTGTATTTATCACAAGGCAAAACCAAAAATTTACAAATTTTCATTTAGATATTCATCTGGAGTTTTATGGAACAAAATGTCACAAAATGCTCGAAATTCTAGGTCAGCGGATATTTCTTAAATCAGTGTTTCTCACTGAGTCTTTTAACAGACTCAATGTTTGAGTATACGTTCTTAATAGATATGTTTCTTCATGTTATATATGTATTTACTTTTATATCTTGTGTTTATATTAAGATGCTAATATTATATTTCCACGTGAGATTGTAAATATGTTTTAATGCAGGACAACAATGAAAGCTAAGTTTATGCTAATTGTGTTATCCTGGATAAATAAAGGTTAATTTTATTTTTATTATTCTCATTATTATTAAAGATAAAAGTTAAGCTTTCGTTTCTAAAAAAAATGTAGATTACTACTCTAAGAAGCTTTTATAAACAAAAAAAACCCCATACTCTTCCGCGCCCTCTTCATCTGATGTCCTAATGATTTCCCCCATTCAAGTCATAACATCCGGCAAAGGTCAGGGCTTATTCGTGGAAAATTATACAATTATCATACCAAAAATATATTTTAAAACTTTTTTCTCAAAAACAACAAAATTATTATTTACCAAATTAACACAAAGGCATCCTTTGGGAGTGTGAATTCAAAGTTGTTCAAAGCATGACGTCAAATGTGAAGGCGGGTCAGAACATCTAAGATATCAGAGTTATCTTTAAAAAAATGCATAAGAAATGGTTTAGCTCACCTGAGATGAAAGATTAATTAAGCTTTTCTGATTACCAGTTGCCTGTCGTCCGATTATCTGTCCGTTTGACTTCTTATCAGGAACCACTGGGCTGATTTTAAATAAACGTCATAAAAAGCATCCTTGTTGAGTGGAAGTTCAAATTGTAAAAATAAAGGGCCAAGTCCAATTGCAATGGAAAATAACTAAAAAGAAGACAATAATAGGGTGTGGTCATAAAAAAAATCTTCTTCCCTAGAACCACTGGTCCAGAAAAGCTGAAACTTAAGTTGAGGTCGTTGTTTCTTTGGAAGGGATTTAATTGGAAAAGTTTACGCATCCTGAGGTATTTTTAATTCTAAATTGTTCAAATCATGAATCCAGTATAGATCAGGACCATTTGGGAATCCAGATTTTACAAAGAAATATTTTATAGGAGCACCTTTAGAATTATTTTTCTCAAGAACTACCGGGCAAAAAATGTATGTGGACGCATCTCTGGGTAATGAGGATTCTACATGTTTCGATTTATGACAGAGTGGAGTAGATAATAGATATTACAAAACAAATGAATCCTTTGAAGAACAGAATACTCATAGTTACTCACGTGAACGATTTTGTCCATGAACTTCTTGTTTAAAATTCTGATCTAAAACAGCATAATTATATAGCAGCACTCCTGGGAAGTGCTAATTAAGGTATTTTTTTAATCTTGAGCTTGGGACAACAACAGTTGATCTATTAGATATTATTATAAATATAGGAAATGTCTTTAAAATCTTTCATCATTAACAGCAAAGTCATCATAAGTCATATGAATACAAAAGCATCCTCAGATATTGTAGATACCAATATTTCTTTAAATTAAGACCCGGCCGAGGTTGACAATAGAGGAAAAATAGAGGAAAAAATCTTCTAAAAATCGACTTAAGCCATTATTACTAAAAAGAAATATGTAAACATCCTCGTTTAGTCAGTAAGTGTCAACAAGTCATCGCAAACCCATCCCAAACTCCATTTTTTTTTTATATTTTGTGTTCAGTTATGCGAGTTTTAAAGACTATGATCTTGTTGAAACTTGCATTGGTATATACATGTACATTGATTGACCCTTATATCAGCAAATATTTATGCTAAACTTGTATTCATATATGTACTTCAAGACATGTATACATGTACATACCTGCATCAACCTAATTAGCATATCCTTAGAAAGCATTATTTTAATATTTACACCTGTGTTATTTTAAAAGCTGAAGAGCCCATCATTTATACATTGGTTAATTATCACAATTCATTTTGACAGCTTCCTCAGAATCCTGACATCCATTTACCAAGCACAGGAAAGAATCATCTACCCAAAGGTATTAAAATCTCTTTTTCATGCAATTTAAATCTAAAAACTGTAATTAAAGTAAATATATGGTATTCAAAGTTTTGTAGTTAAATGTAGAAGATATTTCACGAGTAGGATAGTACGACGGAAAATATAAAAAAAAATCATGTAAAATAAACTGGGTTTTCAGTTATAACATTTTAGGTCACCTTAGTTCAATTGGGCTTATCTGATTTCATTTGCATGCACTCTGTCTATAAACCTTACACATTTTAGCTCACCTGAGCTTAAAGCTCAAATAAACGTCTTGACACCCTGTGTCCTTCCGTCTTCTTTGCTGTCTGTCCATCCATCTTTAAACTCAGTTTCATCATCTTTGCCAATTGTACCCAAAGCTGGAACAGTGCAACCTTGGGCGAATGGAGTTTACATTCTTAAAATACAGACCAACTGCCCCGTAACAAGGAAATATAATCACGAAAAGTAAAAAAAAAAGGTAGCATCATTGCAAAATCTTCTTTTCATGGGTCACTATAATAAAAAAGTTGACCTTTATGTAGGTACATCCTAGGGTTGTGTTGATTCTAAATTGATCAAACCATGGTTCCAGGGGAAGCTGTAAGATTGATTCATACTAAGGAATTATTTTTTTGATTGAAATATTTAGGAAAATTTAACACATTTTACTTTAAGGATCCGTTGGGCCAGGAAAGCTAAAATTTACTTGAAAGCCTTCATTGAACATGTATATTCTAAATTGTTCAAATCATGACACCCAGAAGCAGGGTTGGGACCACAATAAGAACTTTGAAATCAGTAATTTTCGTGTCTTTCAATGTATGATGACATCATCCAGCAATTTTTATCCACCCCGAAATTCAACTTTTCACATACATTACTACTTATCAATTCTTCAACCACGAAATAGGATCCCCATAAACCAATATATTATCCTCAAACCACAAAAATCTGAACCCTTAAAAATATGTAATTTTACATTATTACAATGAGGCTCTGGTGAGGAAGATGAGGGCCCGTAGTAAAACAGGTTATCGTTGTGATCTAATGGCATCCTGTTTAACTTCCACATACCAAATTTAACAAAACTCGCCACAAAATAATCTCAGGTAAAGAGATTTCAAAAATGTTTAAAGGCTGAGGTGTTCAACCGTACGGTTTTCCTTAGGTAAGTTTTCTTTGGGGTGGAGCTTAATCGAAGCGGCTGGGAAGCCCTGGGGGAACGACGCTGACTTGTGTATACTACCTACATACGAGGATGTTACCGGGTTGTATTACCTCTGTGCGTTTTCCTACGACATTGATAAACGAAGCCGTTTTTTTTCATGTGTAGATCAATTGAAATGCATGAAATCGAGCATGATTTTTGCAGACAGAATTCTTCTCAAATTCTTTCTTTTAAAATTAATATTTTTTTAATACCCGGGTAATTCTAAAAATTTTTCTTTTATAAAATTGATATTTTAAATAATTGGACAATTTCAATATAATGGGTGTTTGTTAATCAAATGTTATAACGGAAATACATGTAGCACAAAAATCTGTCGTTTCATATTACACGTCGTGTACGCAAAACGAAAAGAGAAGGTGGGTCATAATTAAGTCTCTCGGTAAATAACAATTAAACTTAGAACCGATGTTTGGAGAATAAATCGTCTAGAAATATAATCGTCTAAATCAATATTTTTCTTTTAAGATAAACCCTACGTGATTTACCATAACGCATGGTCTGTAAAGGGGTTCGGACCGGAGATGAATCCGTGACATCTTGGCCTAAGGGTGAAACGGGAATGGAATCATCAGCATCATACTTTTTGTAACATATGTATAAAAGTACGAGTTAATCAAATACGAATAATCTTATGTACGACCTATTGTGTTACCAGGTTGTCTCGTTCTGGAATAAATTAGATTTAGCACTCAACACGTGGTTCTATATTTTAATGACATATACCCACGAACCGATAATGATACATGGTGTCAGAAGTGAGTAATATGCGTGATTGACTGACCATTCTACGAGAGCGAACGGTAAGACAATCCGAGAATTCCCCATAGTGCATACAACAAATTGTTTGTGAGTGACTTCGAGGAAATTCGAACTTTTCACAATGCCGAGCGACGACGAAGCTCAAAACAACATTATTTTGAACTCTAACCCAATTGTACTGAACATTCCTTTCCCCAGAGCACTGGATTTGAAAGGAGATTTGGCATATAATTGGAAACACTTCAAGACAGTGTGGAAAAATTATGAAATAGCCACTGGACTACACGAGAAGGATGATAAGTTGCGTTGCGCCACTTTCCTAACGTGTATGGGATCAGATGCACTACGTGTGTTTGACGGGTTAAAGTTTCAAAATGCTGGTGATAAGGAGAAAATCGATGAAGTCATCAAAGCTATGGAAGAGTTTTGTGTAGGACAGATCAATGAAATATTTGAACGTTACACTTTTAACAAGCGAGACCAAGAACCAAATGAGACTATTGATGCGTACGTAGCCGTGTTGAGAACTCTAGCCAAAACATGCAAGTATGAAGCACTTGAGGATGAAATGATACGGGACCGGATTGTGTTAGGCATTCGCGAGAACAACACAAGGAAGAAACTCTTACAAGAGAAGAAGTTAGACTTACCGAGATGCATAGACATTTGCAGAGCCAATGAGAAAACAGCATCACAATTAAGAAACATTGAGGATGTACAAGTTGTGAAAGGCAGGCCACATAAAGGGAAACTTCCAAGTAAGAATGAAAAGAGACATAAAGTACAAGGAGCATCAGGAAAATATGAGACTGATCAATTTCTGTCGTGCAAGTATTGCGGAAATAAACATGCACCAAGGAAGGAGAAATGTCCAGCGTATGGAGCTATGTGCAAGAACTGTGGAAAATCTTACCATTTTGCCAAAATGTGTAAAGCCACGAAAGTTCGGAGTCGACAAAAGCATGTTCATGAAGTGCGCGCAAGCCGAGCTTTTGATTCAGATGACTCGTCATCAGAAGAATTTGTTCTGACAGTAGGGCACGAGGGCACGTGAATGAAATAGGATCTCGGAAAATAACAGCAGTGATGAACATAAATAAAAAAACTTGTTGAATTTCAACTTGACAATGGATCAACTGTCAATATCCTACCACATCACATTTACACCAAGCTTTGTGATGACCCAGATGGTAACAAGTTGAGAAAATCCAATGTGACACTTATTATGTTCAACAAAAGTGAAACAAAGACTATAGGAAAAGTGCGTTTGAGTGTAAGAAATCCGAGAAATCAAAAGAAATACAACTTGGAATTTGAGATTGTTGAGGGCAAACAGCTTCATGCAATTCTAGGGATCAAAGCTATCCAAGCAATGGACCTCATCACAGTAAACCATAAGGAGTTCCTTTCCAAACAAGAGGTGCAGGAAGAAGTAGTAGCAAAATTGTAGACATTCAACAGGAGATGGAGACCAAATTCAAATCCGTGTTTGAAGGACAAGGCAAACTAGATGGAAAATTGACATTGGAAGTAGACCAAAATGTGAAACCGGTGAAAATGCCAGCAAGAAAAGTGCCAATCGCTATCAAAGACAAACTGAAACAAGAACTAGATAGACTAGAACAGTTTCAGATCATCAAACCTGTGAATACTCCTACTGATTGGATCTCAAGTCTTGTTGTAGCACCTAAATCAAATAGACGGATTCGGTTGTGTATTGATCCAAGACCACTGAATCAGGCTCTTAAAAGAAACCATTACCCTACTCCGCTAATTGAGGACATACTTCCAGATTTAGGCAAGGCACGCATTTTCTCTGTAGTTGACGCGCGAGACGGATTCTGGCATGTTGTTATGGATGAGCAGAGCAGCTATCTTACCACATTTTCAACGCCGTGGGGAAGATACAGATGGTTGAGAATGCCATTCGGTATATCACCTGCTCCCGAGGAGTTCCAGAGACGCATGGAAGAAGCCTTAGAAGGACTTGACGGCATCAAACTTATTCATGATGACATCTTGATCTATGGATGTGGAGACAATGACAAGGAAGCTCATGAAGACCATGACCGCAAGATGGAAGCCTTGCTACAGAGATGTTTAGAAAGAAACATTAAACTGAACAAGGAGAAGATGAAAATGAAAGTAGACTCTGTCACTTACCTAGGATTTGTCATTTCTAAAAATGGCCTGTGCATAGATCCGCAGAAAGTGAAAGCAATACGAGAGATGCCAACTCCCCAGGACAGACAGGGAGTGCAGAGACTTCTAGGGATGACAAACTTTGTTCAACGATTTGCGCCACAGCCGTCTGAAATAACGGCACCGTTAAGAAGCCTTCTTAAATCTGACAGACATTTCAGATGGGATGAAGATATCCATGGTAAAGCATTCAAGGATGTGAAAACTGTTTTGTCAAACACTCCAGTGTTGAGATTCTTTGATGAACACAAGGAGCTAGTTTTACAGTGTGATGCATCCGAATCGGGCCTTGGAGCTTGTCTACTTCAAGAGGGACACCCAATAATTTATGCTTCAAGATCACTAACGGAGACTGAATGCAATTACGCTCAGATTGAAAAGGAGCTACTCGCGGTTGTCTTCGGAATGGAAAGATTTGAGAATTATACTTATGGAAGACACGTTCTTGTAGAATCTGATCATAAGCCACTTGAGATAATACACAAGAAGAATCTACACAGTGCACCAAAGAGACTACAAAGAATGTTGCTGAGACTTCAAAAATATGACTATGAAGTACTCTACAAAAGAGGTACTGAAATGTACTTTGCTGATACTTTATCCAGAGCATATCTTAAAGCTCAACCAGAGGACCTTGAAGAAAAGGACCCTGTGGAAGTACACAATGTAGATTATAAGGAGTATCTACCAGTGTCGGAGCAGCGCATTGCAGAAATCAGAAAGGCAACAGAAAGAGATGAAACTATGGATATGCTGAAAGGAGTGATTAAGTCTGGATGGCCTGAGACGACAGCAGAAGTTCATACAGAAATTCAGACTTATTTTCCATTTCGTGAGGAACTTGTTGTTCAAAATGGACTCATTTATAAAGGTGAACGGATTGTAGTTCCTGTAGAAATACGCAGTCACCTTCTTGAGAGGATCCACAATTCTCACATAGGAATTCAAGGATGCTTACGAAGAGCAAAAGAAAGCCTGTATTGGCCAAATATGGCTAAGACATTGAACTGTTCATAAGTAAATGTGAAGCTTGCAACATGTATGCAAATGACCAAGTGAAGGAACCAATGATTAGTCACAGAATTCCAACTCGACCTTGGCAAGTCATTGCGTGTGACTTATTCGAGTGCCAAAACAAAGAATACTTGATTACAGTAGACTACTACTCTGACTACTTCGAGGTAGACCGTCTACATAGTAAAACCGGTAGTACCATAATCAGCAAATTGAAAGCTCACCTTGCAAGACATGGGATACCCGACACTCTAGTCTCGGACAATGGACCACCATTTAATGGTCAGGAATTTGCTGAATTCTCAAGAACATATGAATTCAACCATGTAACGTCTTCACCAAATTATTCGCAATCCAACGGTAAAGCCGAGAATGCTGTGAAGATCATAAAACGTCTGATAAACAAGAGTGTTGCTGATCAGAAGGATCCATACCTAGCATTATTGGACCTTAGAAACACACCAAGCCAGGATATTGGATATTCTGCTGTACAGAGGATCTTTGGGAGGAGAACAAAGACTTTATTACCTGTCTCAGAAAACATGCTCAAACCCCGGTATGCTGATAAAGTCAAGGAACAGCTTCGTTATAGAAAGGGAAAAGAAACGCATTATTACAACAAAGGAGCCAAAGAAATGTCACCGTTACATGAAGGAGATGTAGTTCGCGTACGACCAAAAGGAAATGAGAAATCTTGGAAAAAAGGACAAGTAGACATTCGTTCGTATAACATCAGGACAGAAGATGGACGAGAATACCGCCGAAACAGACGACATTTAAGGACAAGCAAAGAAACGTTTGCTAGAGAGTTATCTCCTAGGCCGAGATTAGAGATGAACTCAGAGCCTTATCCAAACACCATGAACACTGACTCGTCACACATGAAGGAACCTGAGAAACCAAGAACAGCTAACCCCGACCCTTTACCAAAGTCTCCTGTGAAGCCCATTCGACCTGTTCATGGACCAAATACAACTCGTGACAAACCCAAGCAAACTCAAGATGATCCATCTGTTGTTACAACTAGGAGTGGTAGAGTTGTGAAAACACCAAAGCGCTTCCAAGAATGATCCTGATGTGTTTTGATTTTGTTAGGTTACACAGATTGTGTCTAAGGGCATAATAATCCCTTATCTGTGTGTTACTAGGTTGAAACCTGGTTCATATAAATATGTTTACTTAGTTTAGGTTGTGTTGCATGTTCAATTTCTAGTCAATTTTCTAGTCAAAGTTTTTCTTAAATATCTAGTCAATTATTGTTTTATTTCATTTATGAAATGAGTGCTAGATTATTCTAAATCATACCATTGACTTTATTGAACTGAAAAGACTTGATTGATTTTATGGATTTGATTAATGTATAAATTTCAGCTAAAGAAGGGAGATGTAACATATGTATAAAAGTACGAGTTAATGAAATACGAATAATCTTATGTACGACCTATTGTGTTACCAGGTTGTCTCGTTCTGGAATAAATTAGATTTAGCACTCAACACGTGGTTCTATATTTTAATGACATATACCCACGAACCGATAATGATACACTTTTTTTTCGGGATTCATACTTTTAAATAATAATTAAATGCAAAGCAAGATTTTATTAAGATCTATTCTAAAACTGGTTAAATATAACGTAACTTCGTCACCATATCTTAAAGAATTAGCGACATGTACAAATATGTCTTATAGATAATTAAATACAAATTTCAATTTACTCCTGAACATTGTAAACAGTTACAATGTTGCCGACTTTATTTAAAAAAAATGTTTAATTAAATGATACTTGCTTAAAACGCGGGTCGGTTTATTTTGTTAATTATGGAGGAATAGATATGCGTTAACTCATGCTTTGAGAAATTAAAATGATCGATTGTAATTGTGAATGAAATGAAATCCCCCTATTAAAATTGAAATTATAAAATGTAGGCAATTAATATTTTTCTTATCATTTATTTAATTATTTGATAGACTAATTATACTTATGCCATATTCTTATGAATTGAACAAGAACGCGTTGCCTTCTTCTTTATCACGTTTATTGGCATCTGCGGTAGGCACCAAAAGACTGAATGTTAATTCGATGGTCGGCACGATCTCCAGACAAGGTACACAAGATATACACAACGGCAGCAAACTAAAAGTCAATCAAATCAAAGTATCTAATCCCAGGCTTAATTTCAGATGATTGACTGGGGTTCTAAGACCAGGTAAATTTGAGGGAGGTGCTTATTTCCTTCCCCTTTAAATGAAGGACCATGCCTTCTTCCAAGGGGAGATAAAAACTATAGTGAGACTCAGGCTTCATTTCAATAACCACAAGGGCAGAAATATGAAACAAATGTGAAAGATAGTGTAGAATTATTATTATTTTTTATATCATGGCCCCAAGGGGAAGGAAGGGATCACAATTTGAGCATCTTTAATTTACATGTATTTACATGTAAATCATCTTTAAACATTGATATTGATTAATAATTTTTATATTTTGATATCTGAGGTAATGTTCATTCAAATTTGTTCAAATCGTCGTCCCTAGGGATAAGAAAAGGACCATAACGGAGGACCAAAACTTTATTAAGAATACATAGAGGGATTCTCCTTCTCATGAGCAGTAGATCAGTCATACAGATGTATGTCATTTTTATGTGGGAACATCATCAAGTAGTTTAAATCCAAGCATGTCCAATCGTGACCCTTAAAGGGTAGGATGGGAGCACAATTGGTTTTCAATTTTTTATTTAGAAAAACTAAAATCATTTTCTCAAAAAAAAGCAAGTAAAGATAAGACATAATTTAATGGAAGCATCCCCAAAGAGTCTTGTTGAAAAAAAAAATAGCCCCTGCAGTAAATTGTTGCCCCAAATGGTAATCAGAGTTTAGTAAAGGAAAATTTAGTACAAATTTTTAAAAACTTTCTAATCAAGAACAGTGAAGCCTTGATTGGACTTTTAGATAAGGAAGCATCATAAGGTAAGTATTTTCAAGTGTGTTCAAATAATGACCCTTGAGGTCAGGGTGCAGTCAAAATGATATTCACAAAATAATTTAGTGTGGAAGGGCTTGAAATTTATACTACTTGAGAACACCATGATATCAATATAGTACACATGTATAGCATGTATAGCTTCGTTTTTTCTTGAAAAGAAAACTTTTGTGATTGTTGCTTTATGAAAAAAATTGTCCCATTGAGGCCACCCCGGGTCTTCATTAAAAGAAAATACATATTCACTACAGGCAGATACTTTCATGTCAATTTGATTAAACATAACTTTTCTGTTCTGGGGAAGAAGATTTTCTCATATATATTCTAATGTAAAACGTTGATCCCACATTGTGGACATACCTTAACCCCGAGGTTTATTATTTTAACAAATCTTTAATTTAAACAACCCTAGGGTGCTTCCATTAGTTCCATATAGGACATCACTTATCATGGATTTTTAGAGATCTTTGATATATATCGTAGGTTAAAATTCATCCTACATTGTGTTCCAGTCCCTACCCAAGAAAATCTGATTTAAACAATCAAGAATATATACTACTCTAGCATACCTCCATATAAAATATCACCAATCATGTCTTCATTTTCCCTCATATTTTGATATCAGCAAGGATAATTTTAACAGCTTGACAGAATTAGATTTTATTTATTTTATTTAATATTTCTTCATGCGTTATCTTTGAAAACTGACGTGTTTATCTCTACCTACAGTCTCTATATAGAAGTAAAATATTTATATTGACGTATAGTCTATGTATATAGGTAACCTATTTATATTGACCTAGAGTCTATATATTAAAGTAACATGCTTATATTGATGTAAAGTCTATATATAGAAGTAACATATTTATTTTGACCTAGAGTCTATATATATATATATATATATATATATATATATATATATATATATATATATATATATATATATATATATATATATATATATATATATATATATATATATATATATATATATATATATATATATATATATATATATATATATATATATATATATATAAAGAACATGTTTATATTGACGTAAAGTCTATAATTGTATAGAAGTAACATATTTATTTTGACGTACGTACATTCTATATATAGAAGTTACATATGTATCTTGACGTACATTCTATACATAGAAGAGGCATATTGATCTTTACGTACGGTATATTATTTAGAAGTGACATGTCAACCTCGACGTACGGTCAATTATAAATAGAAGTGACATCTTTAACCTTGCCATAGTCTACATATAGTTTACATGTTTACCTCAACATACAGTCTTTATAGATGTGGTTACCTCGACATGCAGTCTATTATTTTGAAGTAATATCTTTGCCTCGACGTAGTCTATGTTTAGAAGTGACATGTGTACTTCGATGTATTCTATATTTCGAAGTGACATCTTAACCTCTACGTAGTCTATACTAAGAAGTGACATCTTTAATTCAACGTAGTCTATATAAAGAAGCAACATCTTTATCTTGACGTGCGGCTCATCATTCAGATGCAAAATTTTTACCTCGACGTATATTATATGTAGAAGTGTCATGTTTAACTCGACGTAGTCTATATTTAGAAGTGACATATTTATTTCGACGTAGTCTTTATTTAGAAGTGTTTACCTCGACGTAGTCTATATTTAGAAGGGACATGTTTACTTCGATGTATTCCATATTTCGAAGTGACATCTTAACCTCGACGCAGTCTATACTTAGAAGTGACATCTTAACTTCAACGTAGTCTACATAAAGAAGCAACATGTTTATCTTGACGTGCGGCTTATCATTTAGAAGCATTATTTTTACCTCGACGAAATATAAAAGTGTCACGTTTACCTCGACGTAGTCTATATTTAGAAGTGTCATGTTAACTTCGACGTAGTCTATATTTAGAAGCGTCATGTTTACCTCGACGTGCGGCAGTTCCACTGTCACCTGGTGCCCCTCCCCGACATCCACCAGTCCTTGTTGTGACGTGTCAACCGATGCTGGCATGAAATCATCTGAAAAACATGTAATAAATCAGTTAAAAATGTATCGACCAACACTGACATCCACCAGTCCTTGTTGTGACGTGTCAACCGATGCTGGCATGAAATCATCTGAAAAACATGTAATAAATCAGTTAAAAATGTATCGACCAACACTGACATCCACCAGTCCTTGTTGTGACGTGTCAACTGATACTGGCATTAAATCATCTGAAAAACACCCAATAAATCAACTATCACAAATTTTTACTGGACTTTCTACATGTATCTAGTTTCTGGGTAGCTTGCGCTGCCAACCAAGTATTTTTATAGTAGGGGTACATGTAACTATATTAACCCCTGTATTTTAGGAACTTTTGCAAAGGATCTTAAGGAAAAATATTTGGAAATGTAAATAAATGTAAATGGTGTAGGAAACATACATGAATTAATGGTTGCAGCTTATAGAGCAGGCAGGTAAATTTAAGACCCCCCCTACCCCTCCCAAGACTATTGCATACATATGTAGACATGCATGGTATTTTTCAATTGCGAATTTTCCGACCTTTTCCGACTAGCCGGCAGAAAAACAACCTCCGCTACAGGCAAGTAGCAAAAGGGGGACAGGGGGCTACCCCCCCCCTTTTTTTCGCAACATTACAAGGGAATGTTCATTAGTGGAGGATCCAGAATTTCATGTGGGGGAGGATGTTTGAGGCCAAAATTAAAGGGCCGAAGGGGGAGCATTGAAGGGAGTGTCCCCCTCCCATAAGTGGGGTTTCGGGCCCTCACCCGATCGAGAAATCTTTTTAAATAGTACAAAATAGTGCCTTTTCCAGCATTTTCGGGATACTTTTTAAAATTTTTTTAAGACCATTCATAACAAATTAAGAGTTTGGAAAAAAAGAAATGTTTCAATTTAACTTATCTTTAACACAAGACTTTCGACTTTGCTTTTTTAAAAAAAAATGTTTTATATCTGATTTTAGGAATACAAGCTGTTGACTTCAAGATGTCTTCACTTTATATGCACTCTCAATTAATTTAATCGTATGTCTAGTTGACTTTGAAGATACAACTGATGTGCTTTTCAATTTACTTGCGTATACTGTCAATATGATTTGGAATGTAAAAACACACGTTTTTATTATTATTGGGGGGAGGGCGGGGGACTTCTTAACTTCTTATTCTTCATATCTATATGACTTTTCAAACCAACTTACATTAAATAAGTGTACAAATTCGAAAAGGGTACGAAAAAAGAGGGGGGAAATTTTATAATTTCTATGGTAAAATGAATGATAGAAGATATTACTAGATTGAATTTTAAATACTGTATACAGGGTTATTTTCGCCCCGTCTAATTTTCGCCCTTTCACACTTGCAAACAATTTAGCCCCGTTTTAAATTCGCCCAGTCATAGTTTTGTTTAAGAAATTATACAGTATTCTTTGAATTCGCCCCGTTTTAAATTCGCCCAAATGATAGTAGGGCGAAAGGGGCGAAAATAAAACTGGTGCGAAAATTTCCCTGTATACAGTATTTTGTTTTTAAAACTCCTTCTTTCTATTTACTAGTTCCTCGCCTTCGGGGACGAGGCAAACTTTATCACAATAATTGGACCGGTACAAACAGGCATGGGGCAATGAGATTTTTCATCAAAGAAAACCATGGGACAAAAACGTTTTTAGGATTAAGTACCCATGGAACACAAACTTTTTTTTTCAATGAGTTACAGTACTTAAAATGGCAAGACAAATCTCCAAATTAATGGACAGTAGAACAAAGTATGAAAACGAACAAACAAACAAAAATCAACGATATTTGAAATATCTTCATGTGTAATCTTAAAGACTCTTAGTTTTAATTTGTTCCAATTATTTCACTAACACAAAGATGTAACCATGGGACAGTACTAGTACCTTTATTTTAAGTCTTAAGGGATAGGACAGAACTTTTTTTTTAAATACGAATGCCATGAGACACGTACTTTTTTTTAAATTAGAATTTTGTTTTGTACTGGTCCCATCATTGTGATAAATATTGCCTGATCCCTTACAGTTTAAAAATTCCTAAATATTAATCCTCCAAATATTGTTATTATTAGAACTATATGTATAAGCAAACTAACTCTCAATTCTGGCCCATATTTTCCATCCGATTATAATTCAGTTCACTATGATTCAATACATGTGAATGGAGATTTGCTGTTTGAATTCAAAGAAAAATCCACTTAAGAGAAAATTTTATCAATTGAAATCAGACTGAAAACATCACCAGATTTTCAAAAACTCACGAAAATGGATAAATGACTCTTAAATCTCTCGTTAATATTCAACATATGCCATTGATATTCATAAAGTCATAAAATACATTTTTATTTGTTGTCTCATTTGAAATTGGTAAAATGACTATATTTTCTGTTTTTAAACTTTAACCCCACCCCCAACTTGCTTTGAAAAAAAATATATAACAAGAGGTCCATGGGCCACATCGCTCACCCGAGCATTGTGGCTAGGAAAGAGTAGAAATTGGTAAGAGTACTATTGAAAAGTTTAAATCCAAAAGTTTGGCCCCGCCCTACCCCTGGGGGCCATGATTTGAACAAACTTAAATCTACACTACCTGAGGATGCATCCATATAAATATGAGCAATTTATGGCTTTGCTATTCTTGAGAAGAAGATTTTTAAAGAGTAATCCTATATATTTCTATATAAAACTTTGGTCGGCCATTGTGGCCCCGCCCTTCCCACGGTGGTCATGATTTGAACAAACTTGAATATACACTACCTGGGGATGCTTCCATATAAGTATTAGCAATTATGGTTTAGCTGTTCTTGAGAAGAAGTTTTTTTTAAAGAATTTTCCTATATTTCTATATAAAACTTTGGTCGCCCATTGCGGCCCCGCCCTACCCCTGGGGGCCATGATTTGAACAAACTTGAATCTACACTACCTGAGGATGCATCCATATAAATATGAGCAATTATGGCTTTGCTATTCTTGAGAAGATTTTTTAAAAAAAATTCCTCTATAGTTCTTTAAAACTTTGGTCGGCCATTGTTGTCCCGCCCTACCCCCGGGGATCATGATTTGAACAAAATTGAATTTACAGTACGTGGGGATGCTTCCATATAAAAATGAGCAATTATGGCATTGCTGTTCTTGAGAAGAGGATTTTCAAAGCATTGTCCTATATATTTCTATATAAAAATTTGGTCGGCCATTGTGGCCCCGCCCTACCCCCGGGGGTCATGATTTAAACAAACTTGGATCTACACTACCTGAGGATGCTTTCGTATAAATATGAGGAATTATGGCTTTGCTGTTCTTGAGAAGAAGATTTTTAAAGAATTGTCCTATATATTTCTATATGAAACTTTGGTCAGCCATTGTGGCCCCGCCTTACCCCCGGGGGTCATGATTTCAGCAAACTGGAGTCTACACTACCTGGGGATGCTTTCATATAAATATGAGTAGTTATGGCTCTGCTGTTCTTGAGAAGAAGATTTTTAAAACATACTACCAAATTTTCACTAATTCTCAATTGTCTCCCCTTGAATGAGGGTGTGGCCCTTTATTTGAACAAACTTGAATCCCCTTTACCCAAGGATGCTTTTTGGCAAGTTTGTTTGAAATTGGTCTAGCGGTTCTTGAGAAGAACAGACAGACAGCTAGACAGACAGACAGACAGACGGACAAAATGTGATCAGAAAAGCTCACTTGAGCCTTAGGCTCAGGTGAGCTAAAAACTGGAAGAAAAAATGTTGTTTCACGGGAGATGTTAGGAAATGCAGACCCGTGCTCAGTTGGTACGAAGTCATAGATATGAAGATATCAATCAGAAGATGTCAAACCCAACCCCCTCCAGCGAAATAATTTTTTTAACCTATAGGAAAGGAGTTTACGGTTTTTTTTTCGTTTTTTTCTTGTCAAGAAATTTATGGCTTAGTTATTTTTTTCTGTGGCAGACCCCTGCCTCCTGAAAAAAAAAAATGCCAAAAAAAGTTGGCATTGAAAGAAGTTGGCTTTTACACCCTCCCACCCCAACGAAATAGGATTTTCGACTATGGGTATCTTTCCTTTTTTTTCGCTCATCTACTTTTTCAGTTAGTAATTTTTTTCTCCGCCCCCCCCCCCCCCCCCCCCCCCCCCCCATTTCAAAAACGATGTTACGTGGCCTTAATGCATGTCGGATGTCAGTTATTCTATGATCGAAACACACGGAGAAAGGAACAATATTCAAGATCAAAAGGTCCACTAAACAATACAAAACATGAGCAGTTGAGCCGACACGGACCACCAAAACATCGGAGGTGGGATCAGGTGCCACTGGAGGAGTGAGCATCCCCTGCTGACCGGTCACACTCACCGTTTGCTCTTTGTCATGATTGAGAAATAATGGAAAAAAATGTTTTTTTTGGGGGGGGGGGGGGGGGGTTAGCCCTTTTCAATTAGCCACCCCAGTTTCAATTTGCTTCTGACGCATTATGGTTATAAATTTGCTAGTACTTACTGGACAATTAATTAATAAGATGTAGTTCAAATTAATACAATAAAAGCTGCAACG
Organism: Saccostrea glomerata; assembly: GCA_003671525.1. Taxonomy (NCBI): domain Eukaryota; kingdom Metazoa; phylum Mollusca; class Bivalvia; order Ostreida; family Ostreidae; genus Saccostrea; species Saccostrea glomerata. Next base: position 107,185 of record PRKT01001148.1, read on the forward strand.
TTAATATGCTCTCATCTCATCAATACATTTCATTTCAGTGTTTTTTTTCTTCTAAATAGAGTATTTTTTCGGCCTATTCAGAGGGCATATATACTGTAAATGTATTATATTAAGCGTGTACGATATTTGGCGGAAAATGACTTCTGAATAAGTTAGCGTAAATTTGATTTAGCGCATTTCTTCATATTCTTATGTATGTGTTTATATGCGAGACATTTAGCGTTGTACTTGATTTAGCGGTTGCTGCGTTCCGCCAAAGCCGCTAAAAAGAATACACAGCCAAATGTAATACGTTTACAGTATATGTGCCATATTTATATGTAAAAAAATCAGTCATTTTTACACATCAGTAAAATACATGTATGCATATTTATAAACCAAGACCCAAGTACCTGTGATTTTTTACTCCCTACGGCACCCCATTTAAGAATCAACTTCAGTGGCGGATTTAGAAGGGGCCTAGGAGCTCCCCCTTTTTCTGTCCATAATATACACAAGCTTTCATAAATCATTTATTTGGGTGTGGCCTCTACCCGGACCTTAAACTGGTTAGACTCCCTTTTCAAGATTCCTGGATTTATCATTAACAAGTGCATATTTTATATAATACTTCACGGAAAAAGAAATAATCTCGAGTATCTGACGTATATATACATGTATACATACTATTTATCTAATATCCATAACATTTATTTATGACACTTAAAAAAAGTTCAGACTACGTACAATTATCTATACTGAAGAACAATATTGCTGATATATATTGCAATGAAAGTAAGTTTGGGGTTTATTATTTCTTATTCCGCTCTTTAAATATCATAGACACGAACATATCCAGTGATGTGTAAATACATATCGGGATCGAAATACCAAATTTACTGTCATCCAAAGTTCATGTCCAAAATGCAGACGTTAAAAAGGGCGAAAAGAGTATATAAAAAGTCACTGTAGAAAGCCATATTGTTTGGAGGAACACGTGTGAAATAGTTGGTGGTAATCAAAGTAATGTCATATCTCCTTGACATAACCTGAGTTTTGGTTTGTTTAGGATAGAGTGTGTTTAAGTTGTTAACAAGGAAGTAAATAATCCATAGGAAAAGGGTTTGACTTCCACATAATCAATGTAAATGTTATTGAATGTAAAACAACAGGGATTTTCCACCTAACGACTCTTGCCATCGGGAATTTAACTACATTTTACAACTTTTTGGGAAATTTTAAAGCAAGAAGTCATTCAAAAAATCAGCAATTATGCTGCATAAAATTGATTTTTGCTAAATATTTTTCAGAACTATAATTCAGAGAATAAATCGTTTATTATGAAATTTTAGCCAGATTTCCAAAAATTTTGTTAATTTCATTCAGAATTCAAACCTAAATATGTTTTCATTTTTGATTTTGCAATTGGGAATGGGTCCCTTATTTGGTCCTAAACGGTTCAATGGAAAATCCTTGAATAAATTAACAAAATCTTGAATCTCTTTAAATACACCTCATTAATGTTATTGAAATAAAGATTCTGACACTCAAAGTCAAGAAAAACCACTTTAAAAAAAGATGTACTACAGTTCATCTCAGCGAGACGGCGTAAAGACTAAAAATTAGGTCTGGTGTCCCTCGACATGTCAGATCAATGTCAGGCATACAACATAATTAGGGCTTTTTTGCCCCGACCTCGACTGCTTGTTTCAATCAATACGGGCTGAAATGAATTAACTTCCCACTTCAACTTTTTCTTTGCAACTTTCCTCTCTTACTTTTAAAAGGTATAAATCCAACAAAATATAAAGTTGTTGATTTTTTACAGAAATATTCCATTAATTTAAGCCTCCACTGCTGATAAGTTCTGCAATAATCTGCTTCAAATACTTCGTACTATAGTTCATTCCTATATGAAATACAAGTATAACTTGGCTATCTCTTTAATTCATTATATCCGTGGGATATCCATGGGAGGAATTCGTAAAATTTATACACCCCGTAGATGGAGATCAAAGATGACTTCATTATATCTGTGAAATTCGCAAAATCCGTGCTCGTACTATACTAGTTTTACTTAAGTAGTAGAATGAAGTATTCGAAGCAGGCTATCCCAAAACTCTTCAGCATCGGAGGTTTAAATGAATGGGATATTTTCATGAAAAATCAACAAGTTTATATTTTGTTGGCATGTAAACCCTTTGGGGGAGGGGGTGTCACATAAAGACATCAGTGTTATACTTAAGAAAGCATATAAAAAATGTCTTTTTAAAAATCTATTAAAAATGATTATAAAGAAGCATCCCTGGACAGTGTAAATGAAAGCTTGTTTAAATCATGATGCCCCAGGGGTAGGGTGAGGCAACAATAGTGGATCAAAGTTTCACGTAATAATATAGGAAATGACTTTTTTTCTCAAGAACAACAAAGCCATGATTAGTAATGTCATATTAATATTGAAGCATCCACAAGTGGTGTAGATTCCATTATTTGTTCTTCATGACCCCTAGGGGTATGATGACTGTAGATAGTTATATAGGGAGAAAATCCATTAAAGCCATGATTAGTTAGTGCCATAGCATGATATATATCTACATCAATAAACATACCCCGGCCAAGAAAACCTTGTGTGAATTTTTATACACTCCCCCAAACGAAGTTTGGGTGGGGGTATATAGGAATCACCTTGTCTGTCTGTCCGTCTGTCTAGCTGTTTGTCTGTCTGTGCAATCGTGTCGGGTCCATATCTTTCTTACAGAGGGATATTAGATTCTTCTAGTCCACACAAAGATTGCCCATGACCTAAGGGTGTGTCATGACCTTGACCCAAGGTCATTGGGGAAGTTCAAGGTCACTGTAAGAAAAATGTCATAATGCGTGTCTGATCCATATCTTTCTTATGAATAAACTTAGTAGGTTCTCATTTCACACAAAGGTTGCCCATAACCCAAGGGTGTGTCATTACTTTGACCTAAGGTCATTTGGGGAAGATCAAGGTCACTGGAAGAAAAATTCTCTAATTTGTTTCCGGACTTTATCTTTCTTATGGATAAACTTGTTAGTTTCTTATTTCACACAAAGATTGCCCATGACCCAAGGGTGTGTCATGACCTTGACCCAAGGTCATTTTTGGGAAGTTCAAGGTCACTGGAAGAAAATTTTTATAATTCGTGTCAGGTCAATATTTTTCTTTCATATCAATATGGATAAACTTGGTAGGTTTTCATTTCATAAAAAGATTGCCCATGACCTAAGGTAGTGTCATGACCTTGACCCAAGGTCATTTGGGGAAGTTCAAGGTCACTGGAAGGAAAATGTCATAATTCATGTTTAATACATATCTTTATTATGGAAAAACTTACTTCTGGAAAACCTAGCGGGGGACACTTTGTTCCGTTTGGACAGTTCTAGTTGGACCTATCATAGTGTTTCATAAGCTAAATGGTTCATTATTTATATAAAGGTTAATTGTCTCAATTTATTTTGACAGATTTCCCCGGAATCCTACTATCCAATTGTCTAGAAGAGGAAAGAATCATCTCCTTAACAGGTTTATAGAAAAAAAAATCTCTCACAAGGGTACATGTACCGTATAAGTAGAATTTTTAGCGAGGATTTAATTTTGGCAATTTTAGCGAGGATGTTGAGATCGCTAAAATTGAATATCGCTAAAAATAAACTTTGTTTTATTTGTTATTGCTTCTTTAGTGTGCATTCTGAAATAGCTAAAATAAGATCTCGCTAAAAATAAATTACCAATTTTTAAGGACACATCGCTAAATTTGCGTCTCGCTAAAATTTCCACTTATACGGTATATCGATTGACCCATATTTAAGGCCTATAAGTTTTAATTTACGTTGTAATTGTATTTATATACCTAGGTATATATATTTCAAGTCTTGTAAACAATATATACATTGGTTACATGTAATAGTCTTAATTTATTTTGACAGATTCCCCAGTGTGTAATATCCAACCATTGTCAGGGAAAGGGAAGCATCATCTCCTTACAGGTTTTTAAATCTCTTTTACCTACAGGATATTCAAAGTTTTGTAGATGAATGTAAAAGATATATCACAAGTGGGACAAAGCTTTCTAGGTCACCTCAGGTGACCTATTACTATTTGTTTTCGTCTGTCGTTGGACGTTAACATTTATCCATTTTCAGCTTTTTCTCTGCAAACAGTAACCGCTAAACCAATTTTGACATAAAGCATCAATGGATGAAGGGGAATAACAGTTGTTTATTTCATGGTCCCTGCCCCCCTAAGTACACAGTTATAATAAGCAAGAATGCCTCTTCCAATTTTAATTTTTTTATGCCCCCCTTTGAAGAAGGGAGGGCATATTGCTTTGCTGCTGTCTGTCGGTCGGTCTGTCGGTCCACTTAGTTTCTGTTCATTTTCTTCGCAACCGTTGCACAAACTGAAATGAAATTTGGTATACAGATGTATCACATGAATATCTAGGCCAAGTTCTGTTTTGGGTACGATCCTCCATTTTTGACAGAGTTATGCCCCTTGGACTTAGAAAAATTCCAATAATTTGCAGTTTCCGTTCATTTTCTTCACAACCGTTGCACATACTGACATGAAATTTAGTATACTGATTAATGAGATGAATATCTAGTCCAAGGCCTGTTTTAGATAGGATCGCACCATTTTTAAAAGAGTTATGTCCCTTGGACTTCGAAAAATTTTAATTATTTGCAGTTTCCGTTCATTTTCTTTGCAACCGGTGCACATACTGAAATGAAATTTGGTATACAAAAGTATCACATAAATATCTAGGTCAAGTTCTGTTTTGAGTACGATTGCGCCATTTTTGACAGAGTTATGCCCCTTGTACTGAGAAAAATTCCAATTATTTGCAGTTTCCGTTCATTTTCTTCACAACCGTTGCACATACTGACATGAAATTTAGTATACTGATTAATCAGATGTATATCTAGGTCAAGTTCTGTTTTAGGTAGGATCGCACCATTTTTGACAGAGTTATATCCCTTGGAATTTTAAAAATTTCAATTATTTGCAGTTTCTGTTCATTTTCTTTGCAACCGGTGCACATACTAAAATGAAATTTGGTATACAGATATATCACATTGATATCTAGGTCAAGTTCTGTTTTGGGTATGATTGCTTCATTTTTGACAGAGTTGTACTTAGAAAAATTACAATTATTTGCAGTTTTTGTTCATTTTCTTCACAACCGTTTCACATACCGAGATAAAATTTAGTATACAGATTTATCAGATGAATATCTAGGTCAAGTTCTGTTTTGGGTACAATCGTGCCATTTCTGACAGAGTTAAATTCCAGTTTGGGGGGGAAGGGGGGCATAAGTGTTTTACAAACATCTCTTGTTTGTTTAGGGGTATTAGGACAGAACTATATTGATTATACTGTAAAAACACATTAATTCTTTGAAAATCTTTTTCTCTGGTGTTAAACAAACTAAGTACATGTACATAGTTATAATGAGCAAGAATGCCTCTTCCAGAATTGTGAATTTCATGGCCTCTGGTGTTAAGATTGATTATCTGTAAAAATACCTTAAAGGTGCATGGACACAGATTTGAAGTTAATATTTTCTGTAAAATATCATGACTTATATAATTTAATAATTCTATGTGCAAGGATTTGCCAATCAAACCCATCCAATTTTTTTTTTAAATTGTTCAAATTATGACCCCAAGCGGTAGGGCGGGGCCAGAATAAGGAATCCAATTTTAACATATAAATATATTAGAACAAACTTTAAAAGATCTTCTCAGGAACCACTGGGTCAGAAAAGCTGAAACCGATGCGGTAACATCCTGGGATAGTGTGGATTCTAAATTGTTCAAATCATGACTTCAAGGGATGGGGGGGTCTCAATAGGTCTTGCATTTGAGGAAATCTGTTAAATAACAGACAGTTACATTGTACTCAGATGAGCGATGTGGCCCATGGACCTCTTGTTTAAAAAAATGCTTAAACCATTAATCCCTGTCAGATTAAAGCTATGATCTGAAATTTTCAATTTCATAATGAAAACACAATTTTCTTTTATTTAAATGAAAAAGCTGGAGAAATGTATGTTTTGTAATAATGGTGAATAATAATATTTTCTTTATTTTCTTTACCTAGAACACAGAAACAAGATGAATGGAGACTATACAGTTTCTACCAGATACAAGAAATCAGTGTGGTATACATTTCTCTGTTACTTTATATAACTGTTCAGTTGTTTCTAGATACAAAACAAAACAGTGTGGTATATATTTCTATGTTACTATTTATAACCATGTCACAACATACTTTAGATTAATCTTAATCAATTATTCTTGTAACCAAAGAAATCTAAACCTTCAGTTGTCAACAATGGTTCAATTTATCAATATTGATTATTTAGATCAGACTAATGGTGAACAGTTAGACCCTGCTAGAAATCCTGCTAAAGGATTCAGTACTCAGTGTAAAGGTATTTATGTTTATCTGTATCTTAATTTATTATAATTCATCATGTTATTAAAACTAAAACAATGATAAATGCTTACAGTATTAAGAGAGACCTGTAACTGATGAAGATAATTCTAGAACACTGTTGTAATTTACAGAGAGATCTCCCTGACTGAGGAAATCCACACAGGATTCTGTTATAAAACATCAGGATAAAGAAATAGATGTCTGCTGTAAATAATGTATAGAGCAGTGTTACAGAAATCTGTCACCGTGTCTGGTGTTAGAGGGTGTCATCACATTTCACATGTTACATCAGACCGGGTCTGGATCAGTGATAATAGGAATCTTATACTGACAAACACACAAGGAGAAGAACTAGATTGCGGGACAGATATTAGATATATATGGGGAGGACACAGTGTGAACCGTGAGTGTAATCTAATCTACATAGACAGTAAATATAGCATCAGTAAACTGTCTACTGATAACAAAGAAAAGACTACGATAATAAAGTACAACAACACATCACCATGGAGACCACTTAGTGTCTACAGCTCACCCTCCACTGGACACCTGCTGGTCGGGATGTATAATACTGATACAGGGACACTGACAGGCCAGGTAGTGCGGTATAACTCTACAGGAGAAAACATCCAGACCATACAGCACAACAACATCACAGGTCAGGAACTGTATAGATATCCTCTCTACATCACAGAGAACCGCAATGGAGATGTTATTGTGTCTGACGTGGACCATGGTGTAGTGGTGACAGATCGTGACGGTAATTACCGATTCTCCTACACAGGTCCTCCATCAGGATCAGAACTATGGCCACGTGGAATCTGTACTGACGCGCTGTCACACATCCTGGTGTGTGATGAGATCACCAAGTCAGTACAGATTTTAGATAGTGAGGGTCACTATCTGACAGAGATAAAGACACCACAACACGGGATAGTACCACAGGGCCTGAGTTATGATGAGGACACTCACCTACTGTGGGTAGGGTCAGAGCACAACAACACAGTCAACATATACAGAGTGGTAGATACAGGCTCTCTGACTGGTAAGTAATGATATACATAGTTATAATTCAGCACTTTTAATTACATGTGTATTTCAATTGTTTTAAAATATTGTGTGTACACAATATGATAAAGACAATCTGATAATTATTGGGAAAGTCATTACTGAATCTTTCTAGGGATTGGTTTCAGTTTGATATCATTACCTGTTAAGTTTGTTGACTACTTGACAAAAATTTTTAAGATGAGTATTTATCAATGATAAAAGTATTTTACATGTAACTAGATACATTATTTAAAGTATTTATTATATGTATATTATTTACAAATAATACAATTTTGGTTGTAATGCATCATTTGATTGGATAAAAGATAATCTATATTGTATAATATGAGTTGCCTACGTTACAATGTTTTATGTCAAAAACATATCAACGAGCTTGACGTTACTTTTAAAATGAGAACAATTTGAAGGCGTTTGTAAGGAAGAAATTGTCATCTTTTCTACATGTTCTATACTCAGTGATTTAAAATTAAATTATAAGGAATGCATAACAAGGGTCAACTGCCCCGACCCAGGTTTACAGCATAACATAGGTAGTTATTGAATTAATTCCTTAAATAATCCAAGTTTTTTTAATGTGTACTTCATGTAGCTAGGCTGAAGGATACGTTTATAACTTTGTTGACTTTAATTGATTTGTCGCAGATTAAAATTTACATATTTTACATATTCTTATTTCTATTGATCTACAGTAATCTGATTGGCTATTGATTTATTTGAACAAGTCTCACTTTCATTTTAATTTTTATTTGGGTTAATCATAATTGTACATTAAACTTTAAAGTATATATGTACAGTCCCTGAAACGTTCTACTTTCCCACCTGTACGGTGAACGAACGCTGAACGAACGGTGAACGAACGGTGAACGAACGCTGAACGAACGCAGAGCGAACGGTGTGTGAACGCTGAACGCAACTTGGTGAACGATATGTGAACGGTGAACGGTGAGTGAACGCAGAACGCGAACGGAGCGCGAACGCGAGCGCAAAGTGAACGGTGAACGAACGTTGAACGCAAGATGAACGATTTATTCGGAATGCCTCCGATCTTTTCCTTGTATTGAAATTATTATTTTATTCTATAATTCTGATTCCAGGTGCTTTAATATAAAAATTAACAATAGATAAATAAAAAATTAAATAAATAATAAAAGTATTTTTATGTACATATATGTACCTATGTTTCATTTTACAACACGATTTTAATTGCCGTTAAACGTATATTTGTTACCGAATGCGTCTAGTTTGAATTTAAAATTAATTTATCTATATAGTAAATATGCTTATTCTTTTAACGAATAAAATAATGTGGACTTCTGAAGATAAAACTATTTCTTATAGAATGAATTAATTACATTGTACGCGGTACATACATGAACGAACTAATTATCGCTTGTATACAAATAATATAGTAAGTCGTACAGAACTATGTTCTCGTCAATTATAGTGTGCCCTATCGTGATAAATCGTACAGTTTAGATGTTCATTCTTGTTTATTGGTTATTGTGGTCAAGATAATTTGAATATTTTTTAGTACACCAAAAATAAATATTTTTTTTTTTTACAAATAAACATTTCTTAAAGCTTTCATAAATATTCCGTCGGTGAATGTACATGCACACGACATAATTTTCGGGAAATCGTTTAAATCAGTATTTAGCTCTGGAGCTTATTTTATAAATTTCTGCACCTGAAAAATTGATAAATAATTATTAAAATCATTTTTAGAGATTCGCAAGCACTGAATCAATGGAAACATGGATATAACTTGTAATTTAAGTCATTTCATGCTGCGTTTTTTTCCCAACCGTATTCCACTTTCTGCATATCATGAAATCCAATTTAATCAAATTTTACGGTCCACTTACATGTACACCTTCTGATAGAACAAACGAACAAACAAATCCGTTTTCTTAGTCTAAGAATTACCTAGATAATTATTTATAATCTAAAATATTAAAATAAGTCTTACATATATTTAGTTCCAGAAAAAAATCAATGAATAATATTTATAATGCTTTGAAATCTTAAATCAGTATCACATGTAAGCCGTATTTCGTTTTGAAAATACTATTGTTGGCACAAATTTATTCAAAAATAATATTGTTTAATGACTGTTTGATGTTGGTTTTAAGACTGATTTTCTTGATTTACAATACACATTTGATATTAAGTTTAATGTACTGAAAATTATAAGAATTTTATTTCGGGAGAAAAGGCACCGGGGGGTGGGGAGCTTAATAATACTGAATAGCAAACATATATTTTTGTACACTGAAGGAAGGAATTTTCCATCTCTAATAAAAGATTTTTTAAAGTTGGTGTTTTCTAAAATTTAAAACCACACTATCAATTTAATAAGCCCTAAAATATTTCATTAACTGAATATTAGCAGTACTGTTCATAATTCTAAGACCTACGTGTAGTTTGAAACACGTGTTACTGTAGGAATAATTTTTTGTGTATTCATGTCCTGTAAAAGACTTGCATTAATCATTATACATCCATTGGTGTTTTGTCGTCTTTAACATTACAACAAATTCTTGCCGTGCGTAAAGCAATTGACATTGCCTTTTTTGAAATTTAATATCTTAGCATCGTTCTACATACATGTACAGTAGGTACTTAATGTCTTATTTTCCAGGGAAATTTCATGAATAAAGTAACAGCTGAGTTATGACAATAAAAATATAAATACCATAGATCATTTTTGCAATGAAATAATTATTTTTTAAACACGATATCTAAGTGATTTAATCAAAAAACATGTAAATCCTTACCATCAAAAAGATAAGTCCTTTCACCTCGGAGTTCCGAATGACAATAAAGACTGAACGATAAGTGAACGGTGAACGCAAGGTGAACGCAAAGTAAACGGAACGAAGAGCGAACGGTGAACGTTTTGTGAACGGTGAACGCGAGCGCACGGTGAACGGTGAACGCAAATCTGTGAACGGAGAGCGAACGGTGAACGCACGCTGAATGAACGGTGAACGCACGCTGAACGAACGGTGAACGAACGGTGAGCGAACGGAAAAATGGGAAAGTAGAACGTTTCAGGGACTGTAGTAGGCAGCTGAATGGAAGGGATTTGAATGTCTTGGTGTGATTCAATGTTTGTTTAACTGTTTATCATGTTTGTTTATATGTCTGTATAATTATAATCATGCAACTGTTAAATGGATATGGTGTGTATGTATGTTTTTTGGGGGAGGGGGGGGGGGGGGGTATCTGCAGATCAGGGGTATATGGAGGGAAACATTTTAGTTCTTAACAGTTATTGATATATATTGGCATTCTACAAGTTCTTTCAATGCTCCATTCAAGAAAAAAATGATTATGAACGCACGCTGAACGAACGGTGAACGAACGGTGAGCGAACGGAAAAATGGGAAAGTAGAACGTTTCAGGGACTGTAGTAGGCAGCTGAATGGAAGGGATTTGAATGTCTTGGTGTGATTCAATGTTTGTTTAACTGTTTATCATGTTTGTTTATATGTCTGTATAATTATAATCATGCAACTGTTAAATGGATATGGTGTGTATGTATGTTTTTTGGGGGAGGGGGGGGGGGTGGGTATCTGCAGATCAGGGGTATATGGAGGGAAACATTTTAGTTCTTAACAGTTATTGATATATATTGGCATTCTACAAGTTCTTTCAATGCTCCATTCAAGAAAAAAATGATTCAATCTCCATAGTAATTTTATACAGTAATTTATACAGAAGACATGATTTTGATATCAACACCATTGACATTAACACAGCTCTGTCTAGGAATGTTGTGTATTTCTGTAGCAGGTGTTCAGTAAATCTACACTGTGTACTGACTTGACATTGTACATGTTTATTACATATAGACTAGTGTTCATTGATTGTAGTGGTTGTAACTAAGTTGTCTGAACTTTTTTTTATGTATGAATCAAATAGTTAATAATTTTTATTGCAGTGGACACTTTTATAAATACTTCACATGTACATGTTAAAAAATGTGACAATATTCCTGAAAAGTGTACTGTACTCAAATCTAAATAAAATGCCAGCCTTACCAGTGATATGGGGGAACATAAAGTAAAATTAATAATAATTATATGATAATGTTGAAATGCTAAAAACATATATCTTAATATCTTGTGCTTATTCCTATTTTGTTCTTAAAAGCTCTGCCTGTGGAGGATTTCAAATGCAAGAAACATTCAAGCCATCAATTGTCCCAGTTCTGTATCCCGTGTGGGATCACCTTGTGTCAGGAGTGCAGGACCTCTCATAAAAAACATGATGTTAAAGATGTTGAGAAATTATTCAGAGAAATTCACAAGAGAAAAGGTTTGTATTGATGCATGCAGAATATGTTTTTTTTTTAAATCTAGACATTTATTTTTGAGAGTGTAACAGTTTAAAATGGCTAGGTGTTGTAAATGTAAATAGTGGAGCCATGCTCCTACTAGCACTAGCTAGATGGTAAACCCTATAGCTCAGTCGGTAGGGCGTTTGATTTTAAATCTGAGGGTAATAGGTTTGAGCTAGAGTGTGGACACCCCCTAGTCGGGAATAGACCTGGTTCACTTGTGTCTTTTAACTTTTCAATTCTTAATTAATTTCTTCTGCCTTTATTCTAGCCAAAGAGCAAAAACTATGGTGAGTGTTGTGGTTCATGAACCTCTTGTTTATTTGAAGATGGAGATGTAGTTTTAATGTGCCTACTGCTTTGCCCTTCATACAAAATAAATCTAGAGGAAGAACGCTGGATAAAGAATTATAATGCTGTTGCTGAAATTTTCAAACTAAAGAAGATTAAAAAGCTGTCTAATCTTAGCAGCCTAAAGAAATTCGAACCAATTCTCAGACAAGATAGTGTGAATGTTGAGTTTTCTTGTGAATTCTTTAAGCACACCAGTTTTCTTAGATTCGCTAAACATCCAGATTTTGTGGATATTTTTCTGACTTTGGCAGAAAAAGACAACATCGCTGAGTACTGCAGGTCATGGCTTTATCCAAAGAAAGAGGGGGAAATCTTTTGCTGGTTATCACCACAACAAACAGAGCAATTGATAGAAAAACTTGGAGAGGATATTTTCATCCACCCAACATGGCAGGATACATCAATACATGAGGATGTATTTAAAAATTGTATGTCTTTCTTTTATAGCTTTCTTAAAATATAAACTGTGTAAACATTGTAAATGCATGTAGGTTAACCCAATCAAAATTTGGCAAATGGTCCTCATCAAATACATGTAATCAGTGTAATCATGAATTGGCATATTTTTAACATTTTTATCAAAACATCTAATGATCTATTTACTAATTTAGGGATAGTTTAAGCTTGAGTCCTTGGTGTGTAAATTACATACACCTGCAACATTCTTAGGCATATTTCGGGCTAATTGATAAATAAATATTGTCAATTATTCCAGGATTTTACTTTTTCATAATATTCACTAGTTTACTTCTATACACATTTCAACTTGGTAAATATAATTATATTCTGCCGAGATACATTAATAATATCTATTCATATTTACAATTCACTGTATCATAGGAGGAAAAAGATGGTTGAATAATTGAAAATTGAAAGTAAAACTAGCCTACAACTGCTACTTAAACACATTGCATGTCTCTCATAAATGTCCCCCGTTTCCGCAGAAGCAGTAGACAATTTGAAATTTCAGTTGGAACTTTTAATCTCATTCGTTTGTCAATCTGTCCGTCCGTCACAGAAACTTTAACTTAGGTCATTAATTTTGAATGAGAAGAGATGAATTTCATGTTTCATAAGTTCATTACCTGTGACAAGACCTTTCTTAATGTACCATGATTTTTGACCCGTGACATTGACCTTTAAATTTCACCTACTTTTTAAAAATGTAATCTTTCCTAACAATTGCAATAAATAGTGCTTTCATGTTTGACATGTGCATTGCCTTAGTTAAATCATGATGTTTCTGACTTGATATAATTTTAGGAACTCTTGACGTTGACCTTCATTTATGACCTATTTTTCAAAATTATGAACTTTGGTGATTTCTTAGGAATGACAAATGCTGATGTGTATATATCTGCCATATGATGTATTCCCATCCACTAAGACATCAAAAGCCAGCGACTGCAATTGCTGGCTTGATTAATAAGAAAAATACTTAGGAAAATCAAGTGTGCATATGTTGAACAGTACCTGTTTGCCTTGAAAAGTGTTAGGACAAACTAGTAAAACTAAAATTGAGTGACAGATGTTTTCTTTTATTATAGTTGGTGTACCAATGCAGATTTTAATAAGAGGAGAAGAGTCAGTGAAGAATTTCATTGAAAATCTTAAGAAAGGGGAGACGACCATGTACCATGCCTCTGGGATGATCATTGGGTGTGCGGGTAGTGGGAAGTCAACCTTACTAGAAAGACTGAAGGGCATCAACTTGAGAGAAATTCTGGGAAGTTCAAAGTCAACCAGAGGAATTGATGTCCAGGCTGACATATTTGATGTAACTGGAAAAACACTCAAGGGTATGATTTAAATTCTACTGATCAGAGACCAGAAGAGCTTATGCAATATTAATGTGTCCGGCGTCCATCTGTCTGTAAACAATTTTTCAAAATTAAACTCCTCCTACAGTTTTGGTCTGATTTCAATTTAACTAGGCACACAAGTAGACTACACTAAGATACACAATGCTGCTTATCATTTTTTTAGCTCACCTGAGCCGAAGGCACAAGTGAGCTTTTCTGATCAAAATTTGTCTGTTGTCTGTCGTTGTTGTCGTTGTCGTCGTAGTCGTTGTCCTTGTAAACTTTTCACATTTTCATCTTCTTCTCAAGAACCACTGGGCCAATTTCAACCAAACTTGCTACAAAGTATCCTTGGGTAAAGGGGATTCAGATTTGTTCAAATGAAGGGCAACACCCTTTTCAAAGTGGAGATAATTATGAATTAGAGAAAAATTAATGGCATTTTTAAAAAATCTTCTCCTCAAGAACTACTGGGCCATGAAAGATGAAACTCATACGGAATCATCCTCAGGTAGTGTAGATTCAAGTGTCTTCAAATCATGACCCCCGGGGCTAGGGTGGGGCCAAAATGGCCGACCAAAGTTTAACATAGGAATATATAGGAAAAATCTTTAAAAATCTTCTTCTCAAGAACCACTTGGCCAGGAAAGATGAAACTCATATGGAATCATCCTCAGATAGTATAGATTTAAATTTGTTCAAATCATGACCCCCGGGGCTAGGGTGGGGCCAAAATGGCCGACCAAAGTTTTACATAGGAATATAAAGGAAAAAATCTTAAAAAATCTTCTTCTCAAGAACCACTGGGCCAGGAAAGATGAAACTCATGTGGAATTATCCTCAGGTAGTGTAGATTCAAGTTTGTTCAAATCATGACCCCTGGGGCTAGGGTGGAGCCAAAATGGCCGACCAAAGTTTTACATAGGAATATATAGGAAAAATCCTCTTCTCAAGAACCACTTGGCCAGGAAAGATGAAACCCATGTGGAATCATCCTCAGGTAGTGTAGATTCTAATTTTTTCCAAATCATGATCCTTTTGGGGGTTAAAATTCAAGCCCCCCCCCCAGTAAACTTTCAGATCTGATCTGATATTTGCTTTTTTTCTAGCCGATGTGCTCAGGTGAGCACTGTGGCCTCTTGGCCTGTTGTTTATTTTGATGAAAATTATTGCCTTGGTTACTAAAAATAGAAAGTTCTGTAAAATACTCTCAAAATGCTACCCCAAATACAGTTTCTGAGACTAGTTTAAAGGGACTTAATCAAGGATCATTATTCTATTTATTGCTGTTTCAATTCCCAACTGCTACTTTTCTCTTCCTTTGCTATCAGTTCAAACCAGTAGAGTTTCAGTCTCGACAGAGACTTCTGGTTTAATCAAATCAGATGAAATATTCCAAATAACGTATTACAGCGAACGCAGCGAGGCGGCGCGAAGCGAGCTCAATAGACTAACGTGTACGAACAGAGGGAATTCAAGTTGAAATCTCCACATTGTTCCAAGAAATTTTGATGAGTCCACGTGAAAATATTCCAAACTCCCAATAATCCTTTGCGGTGCATAGCAACATGGTGGCTTAAACATAGCAACAACTTACTTGAAAAAAATTACAAACAACAATTCAATGCAATCTACAGGCCACAAAACTATCGTCTTACATGTAAGTCAACATCCAGGACTTTTTATCTGACGTCATACTTTCGTCACTTCAACGGTTCGGGTATTTCCGATTTTGTCGGAAACTTCCGAGAAGTTCGGAATCTCGATCCCGATACTTGTGAATTGATTTCTTTTTATTGTTTTGTTGTAGAGCTTCTTTTTTTTTTCTTGAATGATGATATGCTGTAAATGAGTAGGTCAATGATAGTACATAGCTGCGCTCGCCTCGACTAAACATATTAATAAAGACATGTTATATCGCATGTGTTACAAGCACTCTCACTTAGAATGGTATGCCATGACTGTAACACATAGAATTATCTGGCAAATTTTACAGTTACTCTGCAGAAAAAAATACTGTAGGATCTATGTCTAGACTATGTTGAACAAAATATATTTGTGAAACACTATGCGCCCAGCGACAACAAAGCTCGAAAAAACTATTTTTAGCACATTGGTCACAGTCAAGGTCACAGTCATTGCCCTTGGCGCCATTTGAAAGAACTTTGTTATCTCCTATGGTTCAAAAGTTAAGGCGAAAGTACGACAAGGCTATTTTTAGCATACAGGTCAGAGTTAAGGTGCAAAGGTACAAAAAGACTTTTTTTAGAATAAAGGTCACAGTCAAGGTCATAATGGCCATTGCCCTTGGTGTCATTTGAAGGAACTTAGGAGTATGCATATTAAATATGTATTTTAGCATTTATAAAGGTTGCAACGAATGTAACCTTGGTGTCATTTGAAAGAACTCCATAAGTGAAGCATGCATACCAAATATGAAGTCTCTGTCTTTCATAGTTCAAAAGTTATGGCTAAGGTTAAAGTTTGCAGACAAACTGTCTAGACAGACAGGACAAAAACAATATACGCCCCAAATCTATCGATGCAGGCGGATGAAAAAAAACACAGTCGAAGAGTTCAAGATTTACCTAAAAATTGGTGTAAAGATTGCTTACGCATGTATGTGTGATTCTGGTAAAGGACCAGAAGGTCAACTGTACGCAAAAGATGAGAAGATAAAAGAAAGATTAATTATTTTTCCAAGTTTCTATTTAAATTCGTGACATAAAAACTTCGAATGTCTAGTTTTAGCAAAGATTCAAATGAGCTGAATCATGACCTTGAAAATTAAACCAAGGTCATTGAATAAAGTAAACTTATCATAATTCCATTATAAACTTGAACAACTCTTTTAATTAATTCATGTACAGAGTGAGAGAGGGAGAGAGAGAGAGAGAGAGATGACCTTCATGCCTAACTTGTTCTAAAGTTCATGAAATAAGTTGGATCAGCTAAGCTAGTGATGTTTAAAACTTATGTTTATAATTTATAGAAAGTAATAGAATGATTAAAAAGAAAAAAAATCAAATATCTAATTTTTGTTTTGCAGTAAATTCATCAATCCAAAAACAACGCTTTAAAGTTAAAATTGATGAATCAAGCGAACAAAAGAGTATTTCAGAACAGCCTACAGTTTTATTTGGTGATACGAAAAGGTTGAACGTAGAAGAGAAAGGATATCAAAAGGAGACAGGTAGTAGAACAAGCGATAAAGAATCATCAAGCGATGAAGAAATGGCACATGAGAGCTTGAATTCGGCTGAATCACGTAAAGGAAATGAAGCTGCTGCCTTCCTGGAAAAGGAAAAGGAAATAGTTAAAGACGGCAGACAAAATGTTCCTGAGAAATCAGAAATATCAGGAATTTTACGAGTTTCCAAAGATGTATCGGGTGATCCAGAGAAAAAAATAACTATGGTGGACTTTGCAGGGCAGTGTTCATATTATGCCTCACACCAGATTTTTCTCAGTCCTCGTGTTTTCTTCATTCTGGTGCTGAATATGGAGAAGAAGTTTGATGATAAGGTTGGAAAAGAAGTCTGTAGCCAGGAAGGTTCTATTTACGAAGGATGGACACATAAAGGTATGTTTTTATTACATGATTAGTGTTTATTATATGAATTTGTCTTGTTTCTATTGAAGCAAATGCATTAATTTTATAATTGATAAGCAGTCTCATTTGAAGTCATAATTTTCGTAAGTTCTATGGCAGATACAATAACCTTGTCACTTAAAACAATTTATAATTGAGTCCAAAAACTGATTAGTTTTTCACTAATTGTTAGTCCATATTTATACACTGAATTGGCAACGGATATTCCCTAATTTCACGATCATGACATGGAGCACACGGCGGGTATGACTGATGGGCATGGGATGTTCAGTCCTCCATGACACCTGATCCCAGTTCTGATGTTTTGGAGCTCCATGTTTGCTTTGCTCCTTTTTTGTATTCTTTCGTGGACTTTTCATCTTGAATACTCATTCTTATGTCCATATCAAAGGGCGTGGTCTCAAGGTCACTTCAAAGTTGACCTTAACATGCATTCTCTGTAAGCACCAAAAAAATTACTATAGGGCTTGGAAACGACATATCTCCGATTTTGATGAAATTTGCACCACAGGTGCACCTTGGTACAAAACCAGCGAATATGGTGTCAGAAGTTTCCCACGTGCACCCGGTTGCCATGGAGACGGATCCATTGAATTTGGCCATTTTCGACCATTTTTGACCAAACAAAATCATGAAAAATGAGGAAATATAAATGCATTTTTATCTTTATGTAGTAAATTCAAATACAAATCTTTGTATCATAAGTTAACATCAACTTTTAAGGAATACAG
>PRKT01001149.1:15982-40357 GCA_003671525.1 Saccostrea glomerata
TTTTTTGCCCCCCCCCCCCCCACATACACACACAGGCATACCGTAAATCTGGAAATTTTTACGTCGATTTTATTTTGCGAATTCGGGTCAAAACGGTGTTGATTAATTTTTACGCATTAAAATTTTGCGAATTACCACTGCTTTGTTTACACTTTCTTATTGGTAATTTATTTTTAAGAAAAATATTTTTGCGAATGCTATGAACTCGCAAATTTGCTAAAAATTTATCAACAGCAAAAATTTTCAGATTTACGGTACAATGTTGTGTAAATTTGATACGAGATTTTGCAAATTTTTGTATCTTTGTACAAGTTTTGCTTGTGATCATTATGTGCTTAGAAATCATAGATACAAACACATAGGCAGAACACTTTTGCAGTGTTTGTATTATCCTTTGCAGCAGCCATTTTGTAGTGTGTTTCTGTATGCTTCTTTTCCACTGATTTGCTCTAAGATGTAATTTTTGTTTTTATGAATCAAGTCTGAATATAAATCTGATTGTCATTTAATTAGATTAGAATTCAAATTTTCCATTAGACACTAATATTGTGCTTATGAAATACAATACATGGCTGTTAAGTCAATGACAATGCCACATGAGGCCAAAACAAATTTATAGTTTGTTTCGAATTGCCTCCCGCCTCATTGAAATGCCCCCTCCTGAAAAAAATTTATTGGCCAAAAGTAGGAAGATTTTTTTATTTAATCAATTTTTTTGCCCATTACATGTATCACATACACCATACAAAAAACACTGAAATATAGTGTCAGATCTATGTAAAATTAGTATTTTGTTGTTGATGGTAGATACTTTTTTTAAAAGTCAGAAAATGTATTTACTGTTTACTGAGATTATCATCAAAAATTCAAAATCTATCTTCAATTTAAAAAAAAAATAAATAATTTCCCTCCATCCCTCCTGTGTCTGAAACCCTTCAAGTTGCAATTCCAACATGTCCAAACAAACAATTTTTTAAGGATGGCCTGATCTCAGATATATATGTAAGTCAAGGTCAAGTCAAAAAGATGCGGCTTAACTTAATTGAAATTAATGCATTAGGAAAGAGTGCAGAAAGTTGCAAAGCTAATGGATAGTTTTGCCACTCAAAGAAATGAGCTTACAGTTTAAAATTTTGTGTATGTATATATTAATGTCAGTCGTCTGTGTTGCTTTTGTAACACCCTTTGTTTTGCTTTAGCTTGTAAAGACAATCCTGATGTGAATTGTACACAATACACACAAAAGTCATGTGAGGGGGCGTACAAGGCATGGTCTATCATTAACTGTCCTGTACACTGCGGCTACTGTGGGGGTAAGTCATAGAGTGACTGTAGTCAAAATAGTCAGAGTGACTGTAGTCAAAATAGTCATAGAGTGACTGTAGTGAAAATAGTCAAAGAGTAACTATAGTCAAAATAGTCATAGAGTGACTGTAGTCACTGTAGAGAGGCTATAGTCAAAATAGTTATAGAGTGACTATAGTCAAAATAGATATGAAGTGACAATAGTTAAAATAGTTGTAGAGTGACTATAGTCAAAATAGTCATAAAGTGTATATAGTAAACTAGTCATTGAGTGACTTTAGTCAAAATAGTCATTAAGTGACTGTAGTCAAAATAGTTATAGATTTACTATAGTCAAAGTAGTTTGTAGTTCTACTCTGGGTGTAAGTTATAGAATGACTATAGTGAAAATAGTTTGTAGCTCTGTTTTGACTACTGTAGTCAAAATATCTAGTTGGTATGCTGGAATAGTCAGTATTGGTTCATTGGTTTATTTTATTTTGTTTAACATCCCTCTCAAGAATTTTTCTATCATATGGATACTCTTCAGTATTGGTAGTACATGTACTTACATGTCAGTACATGTACTATTTTAATATAGTCAGAATGAGAGTTCTAAATAGGGTTAGTGAGCTGCAAAAGTGTAAAAAGTTTTTTTAAGGTATGATTAAGGCATCAGCAGTGAATTCCTCATTATCTATTCAGTCCCAATTCAATGAATATTGATTCACAGCGTATAACTGAGGATACATTGATAGGTATGTAAAAATACTGCTTTACAGAGTAGGAAAGTGAACACATTGATAGGTTCACCCTGTGACAGGTGTACATAACACCTAGACAGGTGAGTTAGGTATATATTACATGACGTATTAACCAATCAGGTGTACAGTTATATCTACCTGTGCACGGCTTCAAGGTAGGGTAGGTCGTCGTTATGTCGTTACTGTGTAACTATAGGGTAACCCGTGACACTGCCCCGTATAATAGAACAGTGTATGAGTCAGGCTACTAGGATTGCCAATCTAAGAATTAGGGTTAGCATTCCACACTGAAGTTACCATGATTATATAATTGACATTTTCCCCCCAATGCTACCTAGAAATATTGATTATAACACAAAGTATGTTTATACAACCACCACATGAACTAAATACATGTACTTTCAAAACAACTTCAAAACCTGAAAGCAAAAAAAAAAAACTCTTTCATTCTTTAATACTATATTACTGTTCATGAATTTTATTTCAAGCTTCTCTTTATTTTCTGCTTTTCTTTCATCATGTTCATTCACTTTATTTTGTAGTTTTACTCTTTGCACAAATCCGTCATTCATGGAAATTTGTTAAGTAGAAGGTACTGAGAACAACTTGAAGTTTTTATGAAGAACCCTCCCCCAGGCTCTTTATTCTAATCTTGCCTAACAGTTTTCTGCTGTTTTGTAGATTCTGAATGTTTGAGTATCTGTAGTTAACCACAAGGAGCTATACAAAGCTCTAGGAACAAAGAGATACAGAAGTTTGATAGCTAATTGCACAAAGTTAAATATAGGAGGTATAGAACATGATAGAAGTGTCTAGATTTGATATTTCCTATTTTCTTATCAACATCATTCTGTAGAAGTGGATAAGTGCCAGCAATAAGACTGAGATTTTTTTGTACAGATCCTCTCTTTATTTTTAAGAACATTTGCTACAAATTAGATATTTGATGCTTGAAATAGAATCTATTTTAGGATTTATTATAGTGTTGAGATGCATAAATCAAATCTCTGATGAATAACTGCAGACTTTCTTTGAAGATCAAATTCCTTCCCTTTACTAACACTCTAATAAATCTTTTCTGTCTATTGTTTATTATATTACATAAAATTATTGAGAATCAAACCTTCATCGAAAAATTAAACAAAACTTTTGTGTTAGTGTGGCTTCACTTGCACTGGAAAAGAGACTATCTATCTTTCTGTTAATTTGTTTTTTTTTTATGAAATAATAAAGCAAATTCAAATAATAAAAAAAATGTGTGAAATAAATAAATAAATAGTTACATACATTATAAACGCACATTGCACCACATCCATTTGTAACAATTCATGAAAAAGAGACAATAAAATCCTTAGTTGTTGTAGTAAAAATTGGCAAACATGTCATTAAACAGAGACAATAAGATCCTCTTAAGAATATGATCAGTCTGGTCACAGGGTCCATGTTTCCTGTATTTGTAAGAATAAAATGGCTGACAGTTGTCATGGGTTACACATTGACCCGACAGAGCACAGAACACCCAAGGTCGCACAATAGCTTCCATGGTAAAATTGTTCTGCTTGATTGAAATAAGATCAGAGTGAATGTTTGGCACTAAATTCAAACACGCTTGATTGCTTCTATAAGACAACTTGTTCTGAATAAGGGCCACCTGAGATTCAGGTAGAAATTCTTCTGTCTGGTAACTTCCAAGGTTTTCAATTCCATTATCCTTAAGTAAAATGTCGAATGATTGTTCTTTCTGCTGATTGGTCAGAGTTTTGAGAATCTGTGATTCGGACCATTTTCTTGGTGGATCCTTTTTCAGCACAATCTGAATTTCCTCTGTTTCGGTTTTCTCTAGGATTTTCTGTAGGGTTTTATTGTCGAGGTCTGAGGCAGGGTCTAACCACACGACTGAGTTGAACCTCTGGAGTGAGAGGTAGATAAGTAGGGGGGTCCAGTAGTGAGCGCGGATCTCTGGCAGGTTCTCCACAATCTCACACTGACTACAGTTCAGCAGCTTGTACTTCTGTTGAAATGTCAACCCCATGTCATACACCAGGAGCTTCACACTGGGGAATTTCTGTATCAGGACTTGTTCTCTGTTCTGTATGAATCGCCGGACAGTTTGGTAATTATAGACAGAGGTTTCTAAGATTATCACAGGGTAACTGCTGCTGTCATCATACATTTCAGACATACCAGCTGGCCTGGATACCTTAATCTTCTCCAGTATCTTATGTAAGGATGTGTCTGACGAAATATTGTTAAAGGTCTTTATAATGTGTATGAAGTTTTCCCTGGAGAAATGTGGGCAAGGTTTGGGTTCTGGTTCCTTCTCGGACATCGTCAGCATCTCGAAGTGGGCGGCCCATGATTCCTGTGGGCCAATCTCCCAGCGGGCCTCGAGGTGGAAGGTGATTTTGTGGCCCAGGAGAGGGTGTATGTACATGAAGTAGATCCACAGTCCCCCGATGATGGAAGAGATGAAGCTCCCGATGGCGATGTAGAGTTTGTACTTGACGACCGTCTGCTTCAGTTTCTTCTTCATGGACACGGGCTGAGCGTCCTCCTCCTTGTCCTGCTGGCAGTAAATGACCACCCGCCATATTATAATCCCCGTGATGACCGCGAGGATTAACATCACAACAGCAGAGGTCTGGTCACTCAGTAATCAGGATCAGTGTTGGGGATTTTTATTGAAGACTTTGAATTAGATGATAAGTGTTGCCCAGCGTCTTTCTGAATCTTTCTCCATCTTCACCTTAATTTGTGTGTTTTCTCTACGGAGACCAGCTGATCAGACTCTGTAATTGAACAACTTATAATAAATACTGAGTGATAGGAAACAAAGATACTGACCTATGGATATGTCATTTTGTGTTAGATTTTGCTCATACTTTCTTATCAGTAATGTGTAATTCTTTCTTATCAGTAATGTGTAATTTTGAAAATTTTATCTGGAATCTAAAAGTCCATAAAAGTCTATATATTTAAAACATTATAACATATTTATCAAAAATATTGCAGTATCGATCATGTTGATTTTAACTATTTCTTGTGATATAAATTTCTGAAACATGATTATCACATTAACAATTTGTTTTTGTTGAAGTATTTGATATTCTTAAATGTTTTGAATAAAAAAAGATAAAAGAAAATAATTTTAACTTACTGTGGAGTAGGTCTTCCTTGTTAACTCTTGTATATATTAGTGGTAGAAGTATCTTGTCATTATTAACGTGACAATCCCATCAGGCACTGCTTCGGGCCAAATCTTGTTCTGAACGATCCAGTTCCTACCACAGGGTGCATATGATTTACAGATTACATGTTACTTAACTTAAAAAAACTACAACATAAATATCAGTATTAATAAAAAAAAATTATAACGTGCCATTATGAACTAAATATTGATCTATATGAATATAGCCTGAAGAGAGCTTTTAATGTGTATGTATTTAGTATTATGTTGAAAAAGTTAAAAAATGTGCATAGTTGACATTATCAGATATGTATTGATCAAAATCCTTATTTCTTTCTTATGTAAAATGTAAGGAATTTTAAAAAGAACCAACTTTTAAGTTTGCTTATATTCAGTCATAGTTATTGGAAATTCAGTGCATTATAAAACAAGCCTTAATTCATATTAATTGTATACTGAGAAGATGTATGATAAATGATCATAATTTTTAAACTCCCCAAGTAATGTTAAATTTGTGTTTCACCACATTTTCATATGACTTTTTATTATGCACAAAAATCATATATTATCCTATTAATAATTTCAATTTTATCCATGGCAATCAAAATTATGCCCCAAATAATTTGCTCATTTTCAGCTGAAGATGTTTTTTTTTTTGTCATTTAAAAAGGAAGAAAAAGGAATCCATGTTCAATTTGTTTTGAAATAAGATTACAGTGTATCAACTAAAAATTTGATTTTTTTCTGTTTATTAAGGGGTTATTTTTGTATTTAGTGCCTACATGTTTTGCTTTCTAAAGTTTTCAGAAACTATATAATCTATTGATTTTACTTTGATTTCTGTTTATGGATTATTTTTTTTTTCCCTTCAGTTTGCAGCAAAATAAGAGATAACTTTCTTTTCTCTTTCCAGCTAAATGTGACAAAAATTTCCAGATGACTATCCCATCATGCTGCAGTGATCTGTGTTCCTGTCCGGACCACACGTTGACAGGAAGCGTACGTGACGCGACCGCAGGAAACGCCCCGATGGCTAACGTCTCTGTGTACCTACGTAGCTGTCCCTAGAACCTACCCTTTATAGCCCGTGGCTGTGTACTCGTTTGTACAGTCATTACCGTGACCAAATCAGCACATATACAGCTGTTATCACTTATCTTTGTCCCTTATTCTGAATAGATTTAATATTTTGTTTTTTATTGAACAGCAATTTATAACAGTCTATAAAGTAAATAATATAAGTCTATTGATCCTAACAAGTTGCAGTTTTTCTTTAAAGATATATCCTCTTTTAACTTTCTTTAATCATTACACATTTGTGTTACAGATTAATTGCCACCCTTCCCTTAATAAGAGCTGTGAAAAAACCATTTGTATTAATTGGTCAGGAATAAAAGTTGGTTTACAGTATCAAAAATTGATCAATTTTAACATTCCTAAAATGTAGTTTTTGCAGTACAAAATTCAACCATGAATGTCTACACATTTCATAATTTAAAAGCATACAAAATTACAATGTTGTAAAAAAGGCATAAAAAAGTACAAAAAGTATACAACAGTAACAAAAGTTAGAGAACCCAAACCCTTATAACTTTGACTGAACCAGTATGGTATAGTACCAAAGTAATTAATTAAATGTTAATTAGCTAAGAGAAATGTCCTATAACCTCTAGCTTCCGCCTTGTGATGTCATTCCAGATACCGACGTAGTTTCCACCAATGGAGCCATATCACCGTTAGCGATGAAATTGTTGTCGTTTTGGGGGTCAGTAATATCACTGAGGAACGAGGTGTATCCGGAATATTCAAATCTAGCCACGCCCCCTTCCTTCAGACAAACACCTTTGATTTGGAAGCTTCCGTCATCAGCCGTCATCGTCAGGGGCTCGCAGGAACAGCTACGGAGATACACGGAGACGTTCGCCATCGGGGCGTTTCCTGCAGTCGCGTCACGTACGTTTCCGGTCAGCGTGTGGTCCGGACAGGAACACAGATCACTGCAGCATGCTGGGATAGTCATCTGGAAATTCTTGTCACATTTAACTGGAAAGAGAAAGGAATGTCTCTTATTTTGCAGCAAATTGAAGGTAAAAAAAAAACATAAACAGATATCAAAGTAAAATTAATAGATTATATATTTTCTGAAAACTTTAGAAAGCAAAACATATAAGCACTTAATACAAAAATAGCCCTTTATACAGAAAAAAAATAAATTTTTTGTTGATACACTGTAATTTTATTTTAAAACAAATTTAACATGGATTCCTTTTCCTTCCTTTTTTAGTGAAATTAAAAAAAACATCTTCAGCTGAAAATGAGCAAATTATTTTGGGGCATAATTTTGATTGCCATGGATAAAATTGAAATTATGATTAATAGGATAATACAGGTATATGATTTTTGTGCATAATAAAAAGGCAAATGAAAATGGTGCGAAACAACAAATTAATTATAAACAATTACTTTGGGGAGCTTAGAAATTATGATCATTTGTCTTACATTTACTCAGTATACAATTAATATGAATTAAGGCTTGTTTTATAATGCACTGAATTTCCAATAACTATGACTGAATGTAAGCAAACTTAAAATGTTTCTTTTAAAAAATCCTTACATTAATAATTAAGAAATAAAGATTTTGATCAATACATATCTGATAATGTCAACTATGCATGTTTTTTTTTTTTTTTTTTAATTTTTTTTTACATAATATATACACATTAAAAGCTCTCTTAAGGCTATATTTATATAGATCAATATTTAGTATGAAATGACAGGTTATAATTTTTTTTTATCAATACTCATATTTATACGTTGTAGTTTTTTTTAATTAAGTAACATGTAATCTGTAAATCAGATGCACCCTGTGGTAGGAACTGAATAGTTCAGAACAAGATTTGGCCTGAAGCAGTGCCTGATGGGATTGTCGCCTTAATTACGACAAGATACTTCTACCACTAATATATACAAGAGTTAACAAGGAAGACCTACTCCACAGCTAGGTAAAATAGTAATTTTTTCTTCTATTTATATTCAAAACATTTAAGAATATCAAATACTTCCGAATAAACAATTAGAAAAATGTTAATACTTTACTCATGTAACTGTAATTTATATCCCAAGAAATAGTTGAAATCTATATTGCAGTATTAATAATAAATATGTTTATAATATATAATGTGCTAGGGGATTGTCATAAGAAAAATCATTGATAAAAGTGTCATTATTACTTGTAGATAAATATTAAATATAATATGGCTAAAATTTTTCAAATGTTCAGAATTTGATTGCCTTATATTGCTCCCAAACAGTAGATTTGGTAATATCTAGCATATTTTAAATATGTAGACATTTATGGACTTGTAGACTCCAGATAAAATTTTCAAAATTATACATTACTGATAAGAAAGTATGAGCAAAATCTAACACAAAATGACATATCTATAGGTCAGTATCTATGTTTCCTATCACCCATTATTTATTATAAGTTGCTCATTTACAGAGTCTGATCAGCTGGTCTCAGTACAGAAAACAGACAAATTCAGGTGAAGATGGAGAAAGATTCAGAAAGACGCTGGGCAACACTCATCAATTAACTCAAAAGTCTTCCATTAAAATCCCCAATCACTGATCCTGACTACTGAGTGACCAGACCTCTGCTGTCGTAATGTTAATCCTTGCCGTCATCACTGGGATTATAATATGGCGGGTCGTCATCTACTGCCAGCAAGACAAGGAAGAGGAAACACAGCCAGTGTCCATGAAGAAAAAACTGAAGCAGACGGTCGTCAAGTACAAAATCTACATCGCCATCGGAAGCTTCATCTCCTCCATTATCGGGGGACTCTGGATCTACTTCATGTACATACACCCTCTCCTGGGCCACAAAATCACCTTCCACCTTGAGGCCCGCTGGGAGATAGGCCCACAGGAATCATGGGCCGCCCACTTCGAGATGCTGACAATGTCCGAGAAGGAACCAGAACCCAAGCCTTGCCCACACTTCTCCAAGGAAAACTTTATACACATAATAAAAACCTTTAACAATATTTCCTCTGACACATCCTTACATAAGATACTAGAGAAAATTCAGGTTACCAGACCCCCTAGCATGTCTGAAATGTATGGTGATAGTACCAGCTACCCTGTGATAATCTTAGAAACCTCTGTCTATAATTACCAAACTGTCCGGCGATTCATACAGAACAGAGAACAGGTCCTGATTCAGAAATTCCCCAATGTGAAGCTCCTGGTTTACGACATGGGGCTGACATTTCAACAGAAGTACAAGCTGCTGAACTGTAGTCAGTGTGAGATCATGGAGAACCTGCCGGAGATCCGGGCCCACTACTGGACCCCCCTCCTGATCTACCTCTCACTCCAGAGGTTTAACTCAGTCGTGTGGTTAGACCCCGCCTCAGACCTCGACAACAAAACCCTACAGAAAATCCTAGAGAAAACTGAAACAGAGGAAATTCAGATTGTGCTCAAAAAGGATCCTCCAAAAAAATGGTCTGAATCACAGATTCTCAAAACTCTGACCAATCAGCAGGAAGAACCATCATTTGACATTTTACTTAAGGATGATGGAATTGAAAACCTTGGAAGTTACCGTACAGAAGAATTTTTACCTGAATCTCAAGTGGCCCTTATTCAGGACAAGTTGTCTTATAGAAGCAATCAGGCATGTCTGAATTTAGTGCCAAACATTCACTCTGATCTTATTTCAATCAAGCAGAACAATTTTACTATGGAGGCCATTGTGCGACCTTGGGTTTTCTGTGCTCTGTCAGGTCAATGTGTAACCCATGACAACTGTCAGCCATTTTATTCTTACAATTACAGGAAACATGGACCCTGTGACCAGACTGATCACATTCTTAAGAGGATCTTACTGTCTCTGTTTAATGACATGTTTGCCAATTTTTACTACAACAATTGAATTCTAAAGAGGATTTTATTGTCTCTATTTTATGAAATATTACAAATGGATGTTGTGCAATGTGTGTTTTTGATGTATGTAACTAATATTTATTTATTTATTTCACACGTTTTTTTTTTTAATTTGAATTTGCTTTATTATTTAAAAAAAAAAATTAAATATTAGAAAGATAGATAGTCTCTTTTCCAGTACAAGTTTAGCCACACAAACACAGTTTTGTTTTATTTCTCAATGACGGTTTCTCAAGAATTTCATGTCATCTTGATATTATAATAAACAATAAGACAGAAAAGATTTACTAGAATGTTAGCAAAAGGAAGGAACTTGAGCATCAAAAAAAGTTTGCAATTTCTTAATTTAATTCATTAGAGATT
Source organism: Saccostrea glomerata (assembly GCA_003671525.1). Taxonomy (NCBI): domain Eukaryota; kingdom Metazoa; phylum Mollusca; class Bivalvia; order Ostreida; family Ostreidae; genus Saccostrea; species Saccostrea glomerata. The sequence continues at coordinate 26,534 of PRKT01001149.1, forward strand.
TGATTTATGCATCTCAACACTACTGTAGATCACCTAATTTTTGCGACACCTTATTTTGGCGAGATAGCCATTGACTCTTTATAAGCGAGACAAAATTTTAAAGAATTGTGATCATTGCTCTATATAATCTTAAGGAATTCTATTATTCTCGAGAATGAAAATTTCGCGAGCATACCGTCTCGCGTAATTATGCGAAAATAAAGTTCTCGCGAATAAAAAGTGATTTACAGTATAATGAATCCAAAAACAGATTCTATTCCAAGGATCAAATATTTAATTTGTAGCATTTTTAATGTCCTTTAGAATAAAGAGAGGATCTGTACAAAAAAAAAATCTCAGTCATATCACTGGAACTTATCCTATTCTACAGATAATGTATGATAAGAAAAGCAGGAAATATAAAATCTTGACACTTCTATACCTCCTGTGTTCAAGTTTGTGCAATTATAAATATCAAACTTCTGTATTCCTTTGTTCCAAAAGCTTTATTCTTGTATAGCACTTTGTGGTTAACTAGAGATGCTCAAACATTTAGAAGCTTCACTACACAACAGCAGGAAACTGTTAGGGAACATTATTAAAGAGCCTGGGGGACGGTTATTCATAAAAGCTTCAAGCTGTTCTCAGTACCTGCTACTTCACAAATTTCCATGAACAACGGATTTGTGCAAGGAGTAAAAATACAATGGAAAATAAAGTGAATGAACATGATGAAAGAAGAGCAGAAAATAAAGACAGGATTGAAGAAATTCATGAACAACAGCATTAAAGAATGAAAGAGTTAATTTTTGTTTTCAGGTTTTGAAGTTTTTTTGTCAGTACACATAAGTGCTTAGTTCATGTGCTGATTGTATAAACATACTTGATGTCATAATCAATGTTTCAAAGCAGCATTTGAAGGAAATGTTAATGATATAACCATGGTAACTTCAGTGTGGAATGCTAAGCCTTATTCTTAGTTTGGCAATCCTAGTACCCTGACTCATACTCTGTACTATTATACAGGCCGTGTCACAGGTTACCCTATAGTTACACAGTAACGACATAACAACGACCTACCCTACCTAGTAGCCGTGTACAGGTAGATATAACTGTACACCTGATTGGCTAATCTGTCATGTAATATATACCTAACTCCCCTGTCTAGGTGTTATGTTCACCTGTCACAGGTCGTACCTAGCAATGTGTTCACTTTTCTACTCTGTAAACAGTTTTCTTACGTACCTATCAAAGTATCCACACTTATACGCTGTAAATCAGTTTTTATAGAATTGGGACTGAATAATGAGGAATTAACTGCTTGTGCTATAAATCATACCATAATAAAATACTTTTTTTACACTATTGCAATTCACTATCCCTAATTAGATTATCATTCTAACTATATCAAAATAGTATGTCCAGGTTTTCATCACTGGGAATTTAACGATATTTATGGGGCAGTGGAAAATCCCTGCATGTACTACCAAAATTGAATATTCCAGGATATCAACTAGATATTTTGACTACAGTAGTCAAAACAGAGCTACAAGCTATTTTGACTACAGTTACTCTTTGACTATTTTGACTACAGTTACTCTTTGACTATTTTGACTACAGCCTCTCTATGACTTACCCCCACAGTAGCCGCAGTGTACAGGACAGTTAATTATGGACCATGCCTTGTACGCACCCTCACATGACTTTTGTGTGTATTGTGTACAATTCACGTCGGGATTGTCTTTACAAGCTAAAGCAAAACACAGGGTGTTACAAAAGCAGCAGAGAGGAAAAGACATTAATATAGACATTCACAAAATTTCAAACTGTAAGCTTATTTCTTTGAGTGGCAAAACTATCCATTAGCTTTGCAACATTCTGCACTTTTTTTCTTTAGTATAATTTCAATTAAATTAAGCCACTTCTTTCTGACTTGACCTTGATTTACATACGAGGGTTGTTCGAAAGTTCGTAAATCCAAATGATTTGTATTAAATTTTCCCAAAATATTACGATTTATTCAAAACTTATCTAGATTTTAAATATGCAAAAATCGGATCGCGGAGCAGGTCAAAATTTGGTAAGTTACAGACAATACACTATATAATGTCTGTAGTCATATCCTCTGTAAAATGGAGCAAAAATGAAAAACAGCCTAGAAATTCAAATTAAGAATTGTTACATCGATTCGTATAGCAAATTATGGCTTTATATTTTGCTTTGTTGAAAAGAAATTTGAGAAGATAGATAGTCCTTATTGAAAACGACAAAAACGATGACGTTTTAGAACGTCACGGAACAGCAGATAACGGTGCAATTTTGTGTTTTACTCAGGAAAAAACCTGAAAAAATATATAAAAATGTTGGAGGAATCCAGAAACTATGTCACAAGAGAGTTGTGCATGTGTGTACAAAAATAGTACATGCAGTATTTGAGTGATAGAGACTCTGTATGGGATCAGGACAATCTATGAAGCTACGGTTTAACTGTAAAAATCTGAACAAAAACTTTAAAAAAGTCAGAACGTCAAGGAAAGACATTTAACTTCAGAGTTGCGTATCCTGTGAAAGCAGAGTTAAGCAATAAAAGAAATTAAAACCTAAACAATTGAAATTATACAACGAGAGCAATTCTTAAGAAATAAATGTCAAGTATTAGAAAAAGAATTAAATGATTTGGCATTGGGTTATACTGTGTAAAATGTATAGGGATAGTATTTTTTAGAAACTCTTGACGCTATGTTTTGACGTTACATTGCCGTTAAGTGTGCTTCGCGGGTACAAAACATGTTGATTTTAAAATGAAGTAAATTGATTTCTGTTAAATCGAATGGAATGAAACTTCACACATCAACAAAACAAATATTTTTTACAGAATATATTGTGCTTATTTTAAATTTCTAGTGAGTAATATAACAAAGATCGACATCGTCCACGAACTTTTCGAACAACCCTCGTATATATGAGATATGGTATTGTCTTTTACTTAACTTGTATTGTATTTTATAACCAAGACATAGTGTCTAATGGACAATTTGAAATCTATTCTAATTAAATGACAATCAGATTTATATTCATAGGTGATTCATAAAAACAAAAATTACATCCTAGTGCAAATCAGTGGAAAAGAAGCATACAAAAAAACACACTATAAAATGGCAGCTGCAAAGGGTAATACAAAAACTGCATAAGTATTCTGCCTATGTGCTTGTATCTATGAATTCTAAGCACATAATGATCACAAGCACAAGGGTTACAAACATAAAAAATAAATCAATGATAGAATCTTGATACTTACCATCACCTGTGGGGATTGGGGGGAAGAGAGTGGGCAGGGTTTTTCCTCCATGTCCATGGGAATCGTGAGGTTTCTGGGTATGTGTTGAATGTGGTTTATGAGTGTGAGTTTTTCCTCCTAAAATTAATAAATAAAATCATTAGCAACCTTCTGATTATAAAAGTTAATTTGCCTAAATTTATAATAAGCTTTACCACCTAAGATATGGATTAAATAGTGCTTCATTTGATGGATTCTTGTTATACAGTCCAGTCCAATACGAAAAATCGTAATATTACAGAATATCATAATATTATTCTTATATTACTATTTTTCGTAATATAGTTAAATTACGAAAACTCGTAATATAGCATGTTGTGAGAGACTATATTACGAGTTTTCGTAATGTAAGACAAAATTAAGCATTGAAAGAAACTGAATGTTGTTAAGGAAAGTATGACGTCAGAAATACATTATGCCCCAATGGTACTAGTATCACGTGGTCATTTTGGTCAGTGACGTCTATCGAAAAATATGAAAATGCAAGAAGAAAGTAACAATAGTAATGGGTGAGTGAAAATTTTGTATTATTATTCTTATATAAGAATTTTCCCAGGGATGGGAACAATTTTCCATAAAACTTTAATGTATCCTAAAACTTGTCATAGTGTTCTATAATCCCTTAATTCCCTATAATTTTCCCGAAGTCTACCCTAAAAATCAGACCCTCATCTCCAACAACGAGATGTTACGGGATATAACTTGTACAACTTTCACTAGGCTCTGACTCTGCATGCACTTGGATCAAATGCATCAAAACAAAGAAAATGCATGCATATCCACGATGATTTGATGAAACCAGAGACGTATAATCTCTCATGAAACATAACAAGCAGGTTGTATCAGAAAAAAGGGAAGTAACTCTTAGAAGAGTTAGAAATTGCTTATATTACGAATTTTAGTAATATTACGATTTTTCGTATTGGACTGGACTGTTATAAGTCTATTTTTTCTCCAAATTTCTGCATACTTTGGTCACACTCATAAGTGATTACATTTGCCAGGGAAGGCTAACATTTCAAAGTTTTATACTTATATATTAAGAGCCTTGTTTTTATAAATTTAAATGCAGAATCTAGGTCACCTGAAGCTGTTGTGGTTTTGGTTGTCATGGCCTCAGAACCTGCTACTTTGGTTGGCATGGAGACGAACTCTGAGGACGGTTGTTCTGAGGGGGTCTGGTCCTCTGTAACTGACCCTGACCCCTGACCTTTGGTGGGTACCATCATGGCTTCTGTTGTTCCCATAACAATTGGCTTTGTGGGGACAGCCATTGCTGTATAAATATTAAAGACATTCTTAATTATTACTCTGTATATGCATCATATCAAAAATTAGATATAACATGCAGTTAATTTAAATTTTTATCATTTTGACCAATATGAAATACAGTCAATAAATGTATTAATTACAGACAGTTAGCCACAATCAGCTCTACCTGTTAACTGTGCAAAATATTTCAATTTACATATACAGGTAACTCTTGATGGCTCGAACTTCGATCTCTCGAAGTTCTTGATCGCACGAAGTGAGTCTTCGGTCCGGAATTTTTTCCCTATATAGCTAAGCAAATTTACTCTTGATTTCTCGAACTCTTGATCTCTCGAAACCCTTGATCCCTCGAAGTAAAATTGCAGTCCCGCTGTGCATATTCTATTGAAATTTACCCTTGATACCTCGAAGTGGCAATGTGTATACAAAGTTACATAATCAGCAACTTTACCTGGACATTTAATGACCCAAGGCAGAAGACGTGGGTCTCGTGAAACTGGATGTTTATTCAGGTGACACTTATTCTGCAATTGTGGTGATAATTGATTTATAATTAATCTTATGGTGCCTATATGCTATCAAATTAATTATCATCGTCTGTATTACGATAATTCAGAAACGTAGTGTTGCTGAGAAATTGTTATTGCAGATTACGAGATGAAACAATGAATAAAATTTTTATTTCGAATAAGTTTCAAAGTTCAACGAAATATGAAAATTCAGAAATAGCCTCGCTGACAATATGTCGACTTTTGTTGGACAAATGGACAAATACATACAGAATTTCGTTCAATGCACATGTTTGGAAAAGTCACAATGCTATGTACCACGCAACGCTGTTAAATGACGTTTTCCAATAACAAATGACATCAATATGATAAAAAAATTAAAAAAACACGAACTGACGAAGTACATTTTTTTATTTACTCAATTTAATAAATATTCATCTAAAATACGAAAACATATCTTTGTTTTGCAAAAACACGTGTAAAAGGTAAGGACTGCTTGAAAATCATTACATGTGGTATGACTAATTTTAAAACCTGTCAAACAAACCCGGAAAAATCCGGACTCTTGAAAACTCGAACTCTTGATCTCTCGAAGTTTTTCCTCGGTCCTGCGGACTTCGAGGTATTGAGAGTTACCTGTATTAACATCTATATTAACATTTTTTTCAATACATATATACCAAGATATATGACTATTTAAAGACAAAACATTACATTTTTATCAATTTACATATAACATAGAGCTGTCACAGAATGACCCTGAATCGTGGAACAATTAATTTGAGTCGGGTACGGTTCCATTTTTCCAGAATTTGGTTCGGTTCTGATTTGTACAATAGAGTAGATTTTACTATAAAAATGGCGTCAAAAATGAGAGATTTGTTAGTAAATTGCCATTATAAGGTGATTTAAATAATTTGGTACAATTGTTGTCTAGTCAGGAAGCTACTTTAAACTAGTCATAATGTTGCTATTTCTAAGATCAAATGAAAATAATCTTTTTGTTAATAATGTTGAAAATAATACAAATCATGAGCTTTTATTCCATTACCTACCCAATCCGAACTGAAAAAAATCAGAACCGACCCGACCCGAAAAATTTTGGAACCGTGACAGCCCTAGTGTAAGACAATTGCAAGTCTTTTGTGTCATAAGTTCTCACCTGTGCAGAGTTTACAGAATTTGCGGCAGGCCGTGTTAGCGATGGCTCGGTAGGTAGGGTCGGTACAGATGGTGTCCGGCAGTTTGTCACATTCCTCGTAATCCCGACATTCCTGGACATCCCCTGTATAACAAAAACCCATAAATAACTCTAAGATGTTGGAGTTAGAGCTAGGAATCAGTTAGTAGAATCAGTCAAAATATGTATCAGTCTACAGGCCAAGAAACACAAGAAAAGTTTCAAGAAAACCCATCTTAGAAAAGATAACATTCAGAGGATACGAAACACATGTTATGTAATGATCTGAGAAACATATTTTCAAATACGTGTAAGGTAGAAAATACTGTTAGCATTCCTTAAGTCTGCTTGTTATTGAATGGGGTCTTTATGTATGTTTTTTTTTTTTTTACCTGTACAGTACCCACAGGTCCTGGGACAGTTATCGAGGGCCCAGTTCTTAAACACGCCCACACAGGCTTCTGAGGATAGTCCTGTGCAATCTTGTTTGTCTTTACAATCTGTAAAAGTCACATGTTGAAAAATATTAATGTATACAGGGTTATTTTCCTCCAGTCCTATTTTCGCCCTTTCACACTTGCAAACAATTCTGCATCGTTTTAAATTCGCCCAGTCAAAGTTTAATACAGTCATGTATGTTTAAGAAATTATACTGTATTCTTTGATTTCGCCCCGTTTTAAACTCCCCCGAATGAGAGTAGGGCGAAAGGGGTGAAAATTTCCCTGTATACAGTATTTTGCTTTGGATTTAGTTACTCTATCAGCAAAGCAAGCACCATATTCAATAACATGAGCCATGCTCACATAAGACATGATTTTCTTCCTTAAAAATCTATAACATGTTGAGAATTGAATTTTTTTCATGAGACCATAATCATAAAATCCAAGTTTTCAACAAATTAAATTCACAGAATAAGCTCTGCCAACCAATTCTGCACAGATGAGATGTTATTTTCAGAAAAGGGTTTAATTGTATTAACTGTTATATAGCTCAAAAGGGTTTAATTGTATTAACTGTTATTATCTACCTTAACCTGTGATAGGGCCCTCTTGGCAGAAGGCACTGTTAGAAATAAGAGTTCCCTACCTGCCCCTGTGGGTAGGACCCTCTGGGTGGTGGTGGGGGGCATTCCAGTGTTGGGTTTTGGTGGCTCCACATCGACGGTGGGGTTGACACCGCCCGGCCTCTGGGAGGGGGTGACGACGGTGGCGGAGGTGGTGGTAGTTACAGGGTAAGGTGGGGTGTTTCGTGTCAGCGTCTCTCCTGGGTCTGAAGAAACAAATCAATAATCATTATATAAAAGAAAAGCAATACTGTAAACTAAGTTTTATTTGGGAGTGAGAAATTTCCATGAGTTTTGTGAGTAATTTAAATTAACTCACAAATGTTTATTGAACTAAACCATTTATTTTGCTTTTAATTTGTAAAGAATATTTTCTCAATCACAAAATTAATCTGCTTGAATTCTTTATGTACACAAGTTCTTCCCCTGATTCTTACATTTACACTCGTTGCATCTTTTCCTGCAGTTTTCTCTCATGTAGGCTCGATATGTAAGGTTGGTACAGGCTGCTTCTGGAAAACCATCACAGCTGGTGTCCTTATCTTCACAAGGTGGTAGATAATCTGATAAAAGGAAATAAAAAAAAAAAATGTTTGTGTATAAATATGTATATTTGATAAAAGTTTTTATTTTGCTTTATAATGTAGCCCTTTGCAATCTTTTTTTTTTAATCTGATGCTTTCAGGAGCTCGGCTCTTCAAAAAAAAAAAATGGAGCAGGCTATTGTAACTAGAAATAGTATGTATAAAATGGAAAAAAAAAGATCAAAACAACATTATACAAAAAATGTTCTGAATAAAAATCTGCAATATATAAAATCCAATGTTTTGTTGAAGTTTGTAAAAAAAAAAAAAACCCAAAAAACATAATTTTACCTGGAATAAAATGTTTGAAGTCGCTTTTTATAATAAAATTCAAGAATTCCACATATCCACAAGCACATCACTGAGAACTCTGTACATACACAGAATCTGAAGATAATTCAAGACCTACCAGGACAATATCCACATCTGAATGGACAGTTCTTCCTGGCCCAGTCCTCGTACAGCCCGACACACTTCTCATCAGGGTAATACCAGCAGTTGGTCTTGTCCTGGCACCATTCAGCAGCTGGAGTTTAAAAAGAAATTTCAATTCTTACATGTATTTCATAAACATGGTAATACCAAGTACTGGACAAGTCTTTGCACCATACAGCAACTGTTGTTTGAAATTTTGATTTTTATTTAAAAAATTACAATAAAATTGTATCTAAATTATAATTAAAACAGCTCCATATAAGACAATACTCAGAATAATGCCTTATAAGGGCCTGTCGTGTGACCTTGGATCCAGTGATTTATGAAGGTATATTTTCCTCTACTGGTGGCTGTAAGCTCAGTCAATTATATTGTATTTTGGGTTCTTTTGGTGTAAAACCAATATTTGATGGTAAATCACCTCACTGATAGGTGATAGAAAAACTGAGAAAGCTTAATTACCTGGGTTATAAGTTGTTATTGGGGTTGTTGGTTCTGTAAAAGAAATTATAAAATTAAAAATCAGTCCATCTTTAATTGGCAAAAAAGCAATGTGAAATTATTAATTTCTTATTCAAATGCTTTGATTTCAATAAAAGCTGTATTTGCATATTTTGGATTAATGCTCTTTGACCAACTTGGTATTTATTGTATCTAATTGAGCTGTAAGAGGTGACTTACCTGGGGTAGTTGTAGTGGTGGTACTAGAGACTAGGTAATCTGTTGGAGCTGAAACAGAAATCATCAGGTGACTCAGAGGTAACTTACCATAGAATTTACAAACTTATTAAGCTTACTTTATAACTCAGGTAATAAGTCTTTTTGGAATCTGGTACAAAAAATGATTGTCTTTCTTTTTATGCACCTGGATTGATAGATCCAGGGCCTATATTGTTTTTGTTCTGTCTGTTTGTTTGTTTGTCTGCAAACTTTAACCTTTTCCATAACTAAAGAACCATGAATTCAAAGATACTAGATATTTAATATTTGGTATACATACTCAAATAATTAAGTTCTTTCAATTGACACCAAGGTCAATGGCCTTGTGACCTTGACTGTGACCTATATGCTAAAAATAGCTTTTTATCTGCTAACTTTAACCTTCTCCATAACTTTTGAACCATGAAAGAAAGAGACTTCATATTGGGTATGCATACTCCACTTATTAATTTCTTTCAAATGACAACAAATTCAATGACCTTGTGACCTTGACTCTGACCTGTATGCTAAAAATAGTTTGTTTCGTACCTTTGCCATAACTTTAGAATCTTAGAAGATAGAGACTGCATATTCAGCATACATACTCAACTAATTAATCTTTTTCAAATGATACCAAGTTCAATGACCTTGTTACCTTGACTGTGACCTGTATGCTAAACATAGTTTTTTTTGTACTTTTGCCTTAATTTTTAAACCACAAGAGATAGAGACTTCATATTTGGTATCCATACATTACTAATCAAGTTCTTTCAAATGACACTAAGGTCAATGGCCGTGCTAAATATAGCTTTTTAAAAATTTTGTTGCCACCGAGTGCATAGTGCTTCACAAACACATCTTGTTTAAATAAAAATACAAAAAATTAAGTGTAATAATTTGATTATATGTATGATTTTATGTACCTCTACAGAAGTTGCAGGTCTTTCTACAGTTCTCTCTCATGTACTGTCCATATACCTCCTGATTACACACATCAGCCCCAAACTGACTGCAGTAGTTAATGTTGTCTACACAGGGGAGCTTCTCTGTAAAACACACACACTATCATTACTAACTCCCATGAATGACTATTAAAATTCTCACCAACTTATCAAAATAAGACACAAAGTCTCACAATGTCAAGTGTTATTTAATTATTAATTTCACTTTAACAGTTAGATATGCAGCTACATTTATTCAATATTGATACTTGATTATGTTAAAGTTGGAAATTCCAACCACTTTTTCTCTTTATGTCATAGCGTATATCGATATTATTTTTCTGGGCCCAATCAACTAAGAGTGTATGAGATATGACTACAGTACCGACCGGACACAACCTAACACCAGAGCGAACCCGGAGCGGACCCCGGGTTCGCTTCCCGGGTTCGCTCGGGGTCCGCTTCGGGTTCGCTTTCAGAAATTTTGGGACCGCTCCGGGTGCGCTTTGGGTGCGCTCCGGGTTCGCTCCGCGTTCGTTCGGGGTCAGCTCTGGGTCCGCTATAGCGAACCCGGCGTTCGCTTCCTGGGACCGCTTTACGCACTGATGCGTGAAGCGGACCCCGCTTTAATCTAACCGCCAGTAAGCCCCGCCCCTTGTATATTCCAATACAGTAATGGTATTGTGGATCGATCATTGTTGTTTATGCGACGATGCGGACACGTACACTGACATGTAAACAGTGATATAATGGAGAACATTAAATTCAACTGTAAATTCGACATAGATTTACTTGATTTCCTTGATTTCTCGATTCCGAGAAATTCAAACTAATTTAACAGCGGGTTATAAGGCATTTATTTTTCTTAAGTTATAACGAGAAAACAAATAGAAGAGGAAGAAAAGAGTGTTGAATTGATTTTCAGGTTATCGAATGGTGAAACTGACGAAAAATATCTAAACTAAATACCTTTTAAGTTCATGATTTATATAGGTTTTACATACATTTGTTATTCCTTACGTTTTGCTAAATCGTAGTTTCAATGTTTGCTTAACACGTGAATTATGATATCGCATCTATAAATTACATGTAACCTTTTGTACATCTGACATATTTAGATTTCATTTATAGTAGTTACATATTAAAAGTTCATAATAAATATTTACCGGACATTTTCTAAAAAAAATTACACTGTTTATTAGATCTTTTTCACGGTCAGAATTTTGGAGCGAGTATGATTTTTATCAGAACAAAGATAAAGGCAAATAATAATTGTTCTCCCGACCCGATAAAAATATATAAGTATTTGCCCCCTATTTCACACACACATTGTCTTTAAAAAATTCTAATTATTTAATTATTTTATTTATAATTTTTCGATATACGTGTTACATTAAATTATTCAAAATTTACATCAAAATTATTGATCTTCTTAATCTTCTTGATCTTCTTGGGCATGAAAAAAATGCGTGTATATGAAAATCTTCCTTCTGGATGCACAGATTGAAGTCATTCCGTCCTAATAGTATTGACAAACTGAATGACTTCACCAGAATGAACGTGAATTAGACCCAATTCCTGATGATACTTAACAAGATTATTCTTTCAATTTAGTGTAACTCAGTTAGTTTGCGTTACCAACTCTCGAATAGCCCACATAACTATGTATTGCTTACACTTTCTTAATTAATCTTTCCCAATAATTAGTCTTAAACATTTCAAAATTTATAATAGATCATTATTTATATGTAAAAATATCCCTTCTATATTATATTTCTCTGGTTATTCTTTGTCAAGTTATAGCTACGCACTTTTGAGAGAATGAAACAATGTACGATTTACTAAATGTCGTGATTAATTGGCATAATTAATTCGTTCAATTATGTAAATCGCACTTCACCTGAGTATACCCCGATAAACCAGACGTATTTCATAGCGGTCCGGATTTCTTTCTTTAACAGTGTTTATATAAATTTCCAATTCAACGTGTAACTATGTAAATATATAGTGTTTAGTAGTTTACTCTCTCTCTCTCTCTCTCTCTCTCGTCTTGATGTTTTCTGTATCTATTTATATTTAAATATTGGGCACGTTCATATTTCTGAACTGTAAGTATCTTGAGATGATGATTTTACAATAATTGTCGAATACCAACTAAATTTCTTTTTGTCAGGAAAAATTGCAATATCAATTGATTTCCATTTTTATTCATTGACTGATGTAGTTACCCAATTTATTTACCAAATGGATTTTATATACTGGTAAAAAAAAAAAACTAAAGAAAATAAAAACGTAAATATTCGTGTATAATTCTACGTGGAATATTAAAACGCATAATTAATTAATTACTTTAATAAAAAAGAAAATAAATATATAAATATAAAATACAACCCTGAGAATTAAAATAAATAAATATTAAAGAATATCTTTATTATCATAATAGATTTACACAGCACATCCATACGTTTTGCTTGTATGTACAGTGTTTGGATTTATATCGAATTAAACCAACACGTTCGATCTTATATACCATTCGACTGATCAATATGCTATTTTGATTGGTTGATGCGCTGATTGGTTAATCGCTAATCCTGATTGACAGCTCTGTAAAGAAATACCGAACCCGCGTTCGCTCTCTGGGACCGCTACTGAATTTGGGGTTCGCTCTCTGGGTCCGCTTCGCGTTCGCTCGGGGTCCGCTACGGGTTCGCTTTGGGTCCGCTCCGGGTTCGCTCGGGGTCAGCCCTAGCGGACCCCGAGCGAATCAGGAGCGGACCCAGAGAGCGAACCCGGGGTCCGCTCCGGGTTCGCTCTCTGTTAGGTTGTGTCCGGTCGGTACTGTACATCACAAAATGGTCAACCAATGTAACAATTACACTTACGTGGGCAGTATCCACATCGCAGACTGCAGTTGGCCCTGGCCCAAGTCTCATACACACCAACGCAGTCTTCATCTTTGTATCGGAAACACTCCCGACCAAGTGCATCAGTACATGCTGTAAAAAAAAAATAGTTACTTAAAGTCATATATAAACGTATGTATAAACGCCGAATTTTGTGTGAAACAAAATGAATAATGATTTAAAACACATGAAGTGTAATGAAAAATAATACTTTCCATAAAATTGTAGGTACAGATGTTGTTGTTATAACAAAACAATTAAACATATCTAGGAATTAAGAATTCAGTCTTTTCATGAATATTGATGAAGGAAGTGCGTAAACAGTAGGCCTATATATAGAAACACATGTCCACGGGAAATCACAGATAGCGAGGTATGTTGCACTTTGACAACAATTATTAATATAAGGTCAATATGCGTCATAACAGAGAAGATGGTTGATACTGAATACATTAAATGATAAGTACAATTAAGAGTAAGACGCTTGACATCCATGACAAAAGTGAGTAGTATCTCAAACGGCCTACCTTGTTTTCTTTACGCCACGTGTGTTTATCAATCTAAAAGTAGCGACGGCGTCACGTGATGAATTTATGTAAAAATAGCTGTTTTTCTCTCCTTTCAGGATAATAAATAATTATAATTTGTTAACTTTGTAACGCGTTTAATTTTAATGGTGTAATTTACAGTATTTTCATAACTTTTATTGATAAACAAATGATATCAATTTCCAATTGTATTTTAACTGGCGCAAGTTATAGCGTGTACATACTTTTAAGTAAGAATTCACATAACAATATATATCATTTTTAAATGCTCAAAGTTAAACCTGAGGGTCACAATCAAAATTTGAAACAATTCACGAACTGTTTCATTTATCTTTTTGATCCTAGTAAGTTATTTTGAGCCCAATGCGGGGGG
>PRKT01001149.1:40506-50846 GCA_003671525.1 Saccostrea glomerata
TACCAAAATTCTCCAGAAGTCAGTCAGATTAACCAGCTAATCTTATAGCCCCCTATCATAAATAAATGATCTGATTAACAGGATTGATAATCATGATAATACCGGTAAAAATTACAATTTAATTTTATTTGCTATCACCACCACCCCCTGAGTTTAAGCCCTTTTGACACATTCAGTGCAAGGTTTTGTTTGACAGAGTTTTTCTATAACTCTTGAAGTGCAGCTGCGATAACTATAGATATCTGACACTGCACTTTGTGGGTTACCTGTGACAGGTACACGATACACGACAACAGAGGAATCCCCCCGAGATTGTGTCGCATCGGATTGTTCCTCCCAATGTTAACGACCGTGTTAATTGCTACATCAAACACAGAATTATCTCTGATACATTAGGGTTATCTCCGTGTCCTACAGTCCCAGACTAGGAATAGGATGGCATGATCTAGTTCACAGTGAGATGTGTGTAAATAAAGAATGTGTCTAGATCTATAGGCCTATTTTGTGAATGTTATGTAGAGTTCTTCTTTGGAAAAAAAAAAACCGAGTACAAAAATATAGACGACAGACTCAGTTATCATAAGCATTTTCCTGAATAACCGACCAACCTCAGATCTGACATGAATAATTCAAAGTCATTCACACATGCTATTTACTGATCAGAGCAGATCAATTTAAATAGTCTTCGCTTACATAACCAATAATTATGTATATAGGTTAAATTGACCTACACCAAGGATAAACGACTCTTGCACTTGCTGTCGTGCATTTCAGCATTCATTTTTGCCTCCATTTGGAATTCTAAAGTATAGAATGTTACGGTAGATGAAACTAATTCCGGAAAAATATAACAAACTGTCCAAGCAAAAAACATTTTTTCCCAAACTTTATCATTATTTCTTTCATCGCAAAAAATGACTGCATTATTATCATGACATTTCAGTATAATTTTATTCTCATTAGTAAATATTAAATTTGTTTTATTCTTTGGATTGTTTTTTTTTCATCGGTGGTTTTCTTAGTCATGCGTGGATCTAGTGAATCATGAGGGAGGTAGGGGTGTGGATGTCAGGTTTAATTTTCAGATTTAAGTAAGTTAAATGCATGGGAAAAGATTACCTTGGAACCCTGGAAAATCCAAAGAGAGTCATTTGAACAAATGAAAAAAAACTAGCCTACCACCACCCTACCCCCCCCCCACCCCCCTCATCAACTTTCACACCAAATAATAGGTTTTTAGAATCAGACAAGTATGAATCATACATTATTGTAATATGTAAATGAAATTTTCTTAAGCAGACGAAAATGATATCCTCTCTCTCTATATAATATTGAGAAACAGAGAAAGTCTTATTCAAACGATATATGATGTATCAACCAGGTGATGCAAGTTTTCATTCAGAAGTAAAGCGTTGTTATAACGAAGAGGAAAATTCACCTCTCTTAAATTGGTAACATTGATATACCCATGATTTTGGAAATGCAATAAAAAAAATAGTCCTGACCTTTTTCGGTGGTAGGAGCCATGGTGGTGGTGGTGCTCATCTCCATCACGGTGGAGTCCGGTAACCCTGTCGCAACCTCGTCTGTCTGTCCCCCCATATCGTCTGTAGCCACGTCTGGCCCCATCCCACTGTCAGTGGTCATCATCATCTGACCAGTGACAAGACCCACCAACAGACAAACCAACAACACAGAGGCCGCCATTGTGTCAAACAATCTGCGGTGTAACAAGAGAGTATATCACCAGATTTCCAGGTTAAGAGTGCTGGTGCCGATGTGCCAGATCTACTTTTATACCGCCCTGGGCACAAAGTCCCCCTCTTGCTCTCCTCTGTACTCGGTGACGTGGGAATGTGCTGGAGTACTCGTACCATAGGCCATCCGCGGGCACCGTGTATCCTGTTACCCCGGTTATCGTACATACAAAATCTTCATTGATAAAGACAATTGGTTAAGTATTATCCTGTTATTCTGCGTAGATTCTGTTCTTAAAAAATGATTATCTAATCTCAATGATGTGCACTAAATGATATCTATCATTATCGAAAAAACATGTTAAAACCGTAAGGTATAAAAGGAAATTGAGATCTCCTCATCCACATTCCTTCCCCTCTTAATTCCCCACCCCGGCATATACATTTTACTCTATTCTGTTACAATTACGTTTCAAGCGTAAAGCTTTTGGGCTCTCTAAAAGATCTACGGAAAAGGAGGATCTCTGCAACAGACCTCAAGACCATGAACAAAGAAAAAACTTAGGCCTAATTATTACTTATTTTAAAATTAACTTTAAAATTAAACATTGCATATGTTGATTTTCAAAGTTTGTAAAATATTCAAATACAAACCTAAGATGATTTTTTTATTTAAAATAAATTCACACATGCAGGTCGTTCTAGTTTGAAAATTTGACGTAAAATTCTTCTCCGTAGTCCTTGAATCTAAACTCAAAAACAATAAAATAGATGTGAAAATGAAACGTTTAACCCTTGACATTTTTAATGAATGAAGGATTTTTTAATTGTTGACAAAAAAGGGAACACGAGGTCGCGTAAGAAAATGTATGACCCAAATAATAAGATGAAAGAAATTTAGAAAAGGCCAAGTGAATAAAATTGAATGGTTATTATTTCCGTAAAAGAATGAAAGAAGGCGATAACTACAAGACTGATACCTGTATAAGGAAAGGCTTTACATTAAAAAAAAATTAATAATCAATTATTTTTGGGGGGTTCATTGGTTAATCGAGATTGAAATGTCTTATTATTTTCATCCCTCAAATTTGTTCAAAGCGTCAAGCTATTTCCTTAGAAATGGTAAACTTTCTTTAACAGAAAACAGAAAGTGTGATGCCATTTGCCACAAAATGCAATATTTTTGTCACTATGCCCCAAAACACCCATCGAGGAGATAAACTTTGTCATTGAGGATCATACTTTATGCCATGTAGCTAATTTGGTCTGCTATGTTTCCAAAAATAGTTCCTCCTCTCCCCGAGACCACCTCTAATTTCTTTTTTGGTAAAGAAGCAGACGATCTAGTTTCGGCCATCTTGGAGAGGCGGGAATGTGAACGAATTGTCTGGGTAGATCAGGTACACGTCTTATCTCGATCTCCCAAGACAAGGAAATTAATAGTTAGGTATAGAGGTTGATACCTAACAGGCATGTACGGATGGAATGACATCAAGAACACCTTATATGAAGGATACCACCGAGGCGTGCAGAATCAATGGCTGAACTCTTTCTGCATCTATAGGAGGTTCACAAAATGTTTATTTTATTTCGCTGAAAGACCATGAAACACTTGGAGATAACGAATCGTATTCAAGATTAAAAGTCCATAAAACAACACATAATAGGAGCAGAGCAAACATGGACCTCCAAAAATATCAGAGGTGGGATCAAATGCCATTGAGGATTGAGCAATTACTGCCGACCGGTCACAACCGTAGTGTTCTCCTTATCATGATCGCGAAATAACGAAAAAATCTGTCGTCAATTCAGTGTATAAATAATTGACTACAGGGGCGTAGTATCCGGGGGGGGGGGGCATTACCGACTTTGGGCAACTTTTCCCTCTTTTTTTTTTGCTTGTTAACTTTTTCAGGTAAGTAAAAAAATTTTTTTTCTCTGCCTGGCCCCCCACTTCCAAAAACGATGCTACGCCACTGGACTAACAATTAGTATGAAAAACGGCAGTCAGCATTTGACTCAATGCAAATTGTATTTGCTGACAAGGTCATTGTATCGACCATAGAACTAGCGAAATGATAACGTTAAACGAGAATGCTGATATTATTGTTTCATCAACTTTCTTGTTAATTTGCTTCGTTTACCTTGTTTTAAAAATTGCTCATACGTAGGTCATGCTCTTGCTTATCGAATAAACTGAGATATATATAAAATCCCTGTGAAGTTTTTTTTTAATCATGACCAGTCTACTTGCTACATTGTATTTAAACAATTGAAATTGAAGTACATGTCATCATTGTCATTATTTGTGTACATATACAAATTAAGAGTATCAACTTTAACCTTGAATTTCTTTAGTCAAATGGGAACAACATGAATATTGTTCTATCCCAAAGAAATCTATAATCGATGCAAGTAAGTAAAGAGAACGTTCTGAGATGGGATCAGGTGACAAGGAAGAGTAAGCATTCCCTACTGACCGGTCACACCCACTGTATATGTATTGATCAGATAAACGGGACTTTTCGTACGCATTTCACTATAACAATTTGATATGAAACAAGTGAGCCAAAATCTTACCAAGTGATGTTTTATTTGCTAAAAGGGTCATTATAACAAACATAAAATTTACGAAATGCCGAGTTTAATGTAATCAGATTGTTGAAATCCCTGTAACATAAACTTATCAGTGAGTAGCATGCCTCGCTTTTAAATTTGATCGTGCTAGTGAGGTCCAGGTCTTGAATAGAGAATAGGTGAGGAGGCCGGGCATAAACACTAAGCCGGTGAAAGTAGTATATTAACTACTACATAAAAAAAAAGAAAAGTTGACTGACGTTATCTTACTTGTCATACAATTAATTTGATAATTGACCTTCGTTTGTAGTCAGTGAAACAAGCAAATATAAAAACAGATGTGGCAGACAGAGTGATGTCTTTCATATCAATGCAGTTCATTGGAAGACATTCAAATGAAAATAACTTCAATTCTGGATTGATACATGTACAACCAGTGGTACGTGTATAAGGTATAGTGAGGTATTTATTTTGTGGAACGATTATTTTAGGATCTTGATGATTTTTTACTATGATATACATGATAAATAAGTGTAATAAGTATAATTTGTGAAAAAAAATGAATGTCCAACAATGCCTGGGGTTGAATATTATGGAAGGGGATCCCTGTCCACAAGTACATACGAGGGCTGTTATATGACATACATTAAAGATATCGTATGACATTAAACTTGACTTTCTCTCATTATTGAATCTTTCGTGAATTTATAACAGTTTATGTGGACACTTTTAATCACATAGTTTCATCACAAGTTTATCTTTTAAAAAGATAGGTGAGCTAGCGC
Source organism: Saccostrea glomerata (assembly GCA_003671525.1). NCBI lineage: Eukaryota > Metazoa > Mollusca > Bivalvia > Ostreida > Ostreidae > Saccostrea > Saccostrea glomerata. The sequence goes on from PRKT01001149.1 coordinate 45,566, forward strand.
CGTAGCAATCTTTAAACACAGAAAGGAAGATCCGTGATCAAGTGATTTATTTTTCTGAATTCTTTAATTTTTATCGAAGCTGGAGAGTGATAAAGTTATTATTTTTTTTTGTGAAGCGTATTTTATAGACACATAGGTAAAGAAACACGGGTGGGTGGGTGACCTATAGTATTAGAGTTTTGGCGCAACGGAACATATATAACCCAGGGGGGGCTCTATGCAATATGAAGATGATGCCGATTGAGACATTGCATGTATGAGCTGATTTAAAGAAGAGAATTGTTTGGCAATTTAGCAAAGAAAATACATGGAAGTTGAAAGGAATATAGAAAATAACTCAAAGTGTATGTTGTGTTAAGAGTCCAGAGAGTTTAGAACGCATGTGAAGTAGCTTAATTGGTCCTTTGGGTCATCTTTGTCAAGATATGTTAGGTTAAAAGCCATACACATCAGAATTTTTAAAACGCAAATAGTGGATTTATTCGTTATTTTTAGTGTAAATTCTTGCTTCTGTTTCTGGAATTTGGAAGATTGGCTGAATTGACCAATCAGAAATTAGAATCTATCTTCGGTTGTGCTTATATAGATGTAAAAAAAAAAACCAAAAAAAAAAAAAACAACTCCCATGTCATTGCTTAGAAGAATCAGATAATGACTCGGGCTTTTCCGTCAGCAAACAAAACCCCCAGAATTTGAAATGTTATAAATATGAAGTTATCTTTAAATTGTAAGCTAAACAATAAATAAACAGTTATTTCATGCTACAACATGATACAACGAAATTGTTATCGTACGGTCTATCTGTAATAGATTTCACAGTTTTCCCAGAATGCATGGCAATGGCGGCCGAGCATGCGTATTCAAGGAATATGGACTAACGTAGTTGCTAGCGCTCGAGAGCGCTAGCAATGAGAAGCTGGGAAACAAGGGCTTTTCGAGACACTGCATTATAAATGAATGGTAAAGAATCAGTAAACAAGAGTGAAAATAAAAGCTTCATTAAAGCTGCCGTAAAACTTGTTAAAAATCCCAAAGAAATATTAACTGAAATATGTGACTTTTAGAGCAATCAATGCCTGTTTTATAGACAAAAGAGCAGGTGGATTTCAATGATAAAAATTTTTATAATGGGCATCAAAAATGGGTACCCTCCTTGCCAACAAAAATTATAACAACTCATGTACTGTTCGCCAAATTTCAACAAATAATATTTGATGTTGTATGATTGACTTCAAGACACATAGCAAATTTGATAGACATCACATGGGGGGTAGTTTACACTGTATTTAAGAAACGTTTGGCGGTAAAAAAGCTTGATACTCAAAGGTCACCCTATATTTTGAAAAATGAGTGAAAATGACAGTGTTTACGAAATTCTTCACAATTATTTTAAAATATCAGTAATTGTAGTTACCCACGTTTGTTTTATATTCAAACAGATATTGGAACATGAATCTATCGCTTAAAACCCTCAAAACAAAATTTACCATTAAGATGTACTTGATAAAAACGGCGAATGTCTGAAAAGTGCACAGGTATGCAAGAGCACAAAAAAGATTTATATGTAATTTTTTTACACATTAGTGGTTATGTTGTTCAAAATCGTATTTGGAGAGACAATTTAATTTCTGGAGGAGTCTAGAGAGCACTTTTTGGGCCAAAAAATCAAAAGGTTTATAAGAGGAAGGACCCAGAATCAGGAATCTACTACATTGAATTTCTTCAAGACAGCGTCCAAACCCGCATGCCCTGAAGAGTAAAAGGGTTTTCGGGATAAACAGAAAGTTAATGTTTTTTCACATTAACAATATTTGCAAGATCTTTGACCTCTGGACTTGTTTCAATTTCCAAACTTGGAAAAAAATACCTTTTAGAAGGAAGAAACAAGTCTGGGAAATCATTGGATCTGCCATTTTCCAGTATACTGAGGGACATACCCATATATGAGTTCTACAAACGATCAGAAATTGATTAAAAAATGTTACGGACATGTATTTTACTTAAAAGAGATTAATTAATAAAATCATGTAGAATAAATAATTGAAAAGCGTCTTTTACTTCTTTCTGAGCACCGAGGACATTATTTATTGAACAGCCCTCGTATGTGTGTAAAACGTCGATATCTAAATGACATTTGAATTGAAGACCACGACTGGTGTTTTCCTCTTTATTCTCATGTAGATGTTATTCTGCTTCTTATGGATATTAAAAATGTAAGCTAATGAAGGAGCTCAACTAGTGCCCATGGAAATTCCAACGTATTGCTGGAAAACTTGGGGATCAGTGACAAAATATTACATAAATTAACAAAATACGATTGTTATCCTCAGGAGTATCCTATTTAAGTAAATGTTTAATGAGAAGAAAGGTATTTTTGCAGAAAAAATACCCCTTTCAACAGCTCATTTAAGTCATTCATTTTCTATGTTAAAACAGTTACATCTGGATCAGATTGTAGCACACAGTTACTATAATTTAAGTCTAGATTTCCGAGGTTGGTACAATGCCCTGTAGTCATTCACGGAATTGTTACTTTTATGCTCAATTTTTTTTGCACTCTTACCACGAAAAATAAATCTACATTTTTCAGCTTTCCGATCGTTGTGCTTGTCAGTGGGGATATTCTAGTTATTTTTTTTCTTAAAACTGACCTGCACTCGAGAGCTCTTTCAATATTTGTCAACAAGACTTTTACTAAATGACCCTTCTTTACGCTTAGTAATGAGGACATTGTTTCCCGTGAGATCCTTCAATGCATAACAACAACACCAGTCCATTGCTTGTTTAAAAATGAGGAAATTGTTTTGAATGTTTGGGACTGGGGTCATTAACCATCCTTCTGAAGATTAATGTATACCTGGTCATTAGGTACTATCTATGATAAGTGACAATCGGTTTGTTGTTAATTTGAGATAAAAGAAACAAAACAAAATTGTTCTGTTTGAAGTTTTAAAGCAGTTGTTTACAAGATCTAGCTTCAACTGAGTGTTACATTCTCATTACATATGTAACAGTCATGAATGTAAAAACATGTCATTTATCTAAATACGTAAGGTGTTTCGATTTGTGCTCGACATAATAATATGTATTTAAAACTGTAAGTATATTTATCTTTATATCTGAAAGGAATGTAACTGTGCTATATTAAGGATACACTTCTATCGAGAAGGAAATTCATAAACAATCGAAAAAAAAAAGATATTTGATTTACATCGTATAATATTATTTTCCATTATAAGAGTTTATATACCAGGAACGCGAGATTAACAAATAATTGAAAAAAAGTAACCATCTTCAGTTTTCATACCTTCATACCAGTGCTAGTACTGGCGTACTAGTATATTTTTAATGAAATTTGTGGAGATAACTAACATTATTCGACCTCAAAAATCCATTGAACATTACATATAAGGAACAGAGCAAACTCGGACCCAAAACATCGGAGTTGGGATTAGGTGCCATTGAGGAGTGAACATCCCCTGCAGACGTGTCATACCCTCAGTGTGTTCCTTGTCATGATTGGGAAATAGTAAGAAAATATTCAGTCAGAATTTGACTCCACGATAAATTATTTTTGCTGACAATTAAGGTCATTGTATCAACCGCAGGACTTACAAAAGGATTACTTTAAACGAGATTGCTGATTATCTTGTTTCATGAACTTGTCAATAATTGGAATCGTTTTAGAAATTGTTTGTACATAGAACTTGCTCTTGCCTATCGAATCAACTAAAAGATAAAAACTCCGTATGCAGGGGATTTAAGGAATCACTGTCTAGTTAGTATAATATGCCAGGACATCGCCTGTTTTGCAAATTATCCCATGTTTCCCACTATCGTTGATGTCCCTGGCAAACTATACAAACTAGACAGTGATTCCTTATATATCCATTTCATTGTGAAACAAAATTGCAGATTTTGACTTTAAAAATGTAGACAAAGATTTAAATTACATGAGGATTTCTATTCCAATTTCAATAGTCATCGCTCACTCACGTCAAATACAAAGAGAGCCGCACGAGATTTAAAAGCATATCTGGCCTCCTTAGCGTCGGAAACAGAGACAGATGCGCACGAGATTTGCATGCATATTAGGCCTCCTTAGCTCCTGACCTATCGATCTGCCTCATTTACATTCCGGAAGAATTATCAAGAAATCAACCCAGCTAACTTTCAGAGTTATAACAAGTATATGTATTAACAAAGTGGGCATGTAAAAACATGGAATTTTGTCATTGTCACATTGAACAACAAATTCAGATATGATGAAGATTGAAGAGAGGGGGGTTTAACAGAATTGGCGCTTGTTAACATTGTTTGTTATTTCAGCTGGAAAGTAGTTTTAAACTTCCAAAATTACGTTTAAAAAACAAATCAAATTAAGAAAATAGAATAAATAAAGAAATAATTAATAAATCAATGATAATAAAAAGTAGAAGTAAAATAATAAATATATATGAAAATAAATAAACAAAAAAGAAATGAGTAAATAATGAAAAATAAATCCTGTAGATAGGGATAAGAGATTGGTGCTTATTTTTCCGTATGTCAAGGAGGGCATAACTTAATTGTTGATGTTAAGGGTATGCCAGTTTGCTGCCTACTCTACTATTGTAGTCCACAGTGGGTAGTATCTGCCAGCTAAAATAAAATATTTAGGGTAAATAAGACATTATATAAAGATATTTGAGGTGTTATATCCATTTGATATAATAGACATAACTTTCTGATTACATTTTTCCATGAAATTTAATGAATTGTCTTGTCAGAATTGGCAAAGTTTTTTAGTGAAGAACATTTCAATCTATGGTACATATATATGTTTATTTCTAGTTTTTTTGCCAATATTTTCATTTATTATTTATACTATTTAGTTATATTTTACCTAAAATATTAAACGCAGTATACCTTTAAACTTTTTAAATAAGATATTTTCATCTCTTAACTAATGCGCCATTTTACTGTTACCACGCCTGCTAATCGATCACTTGCACAACCAGCAGTTGTGTATAACAATCAAAAGAGATCGATTTCCGGTTGTGCAGTTGATGCGAATAATTCCAGTGCACAGGTAGTAAATGGACTCGATTCAGGCAATAATTGATATTTTTATTAAAATATAAGAATGTGATTCCATGAGCAATTTATTTTTCTTAAATTTTAAACTCTCATAAAATGCAGTGATTGTCGATTAGCGACTATATTTGTTTTGAAGCAAGGGCTGGTAGAGCGAAAACGCTGATTGAAAACAGTATTCGCCGACTAAAATTCGTTTTAATCT
>PRKT01001149.1:53125-72743 GCA_003671525.1 Saccostrea glomerata
GAGATTAAAACGAATTTTAGTCGGCGAATACTGTTTTCAATCAGCGTTTTCGCTCTACCAGCCCTTGCTTCAAAACAAATACAGTCGCTAATCGACAATCACTGCATTTTATGAGAGTGTGAAATTAAAGAAAAATAAATTGCTCATGGAATCACATTCTTATATTTTAATAAAAATATCAATTATTGCCTGAATCGAGTCCGTTTACTACCTGTGCACTGGAATTATTCACATCAACTGCACAACCGGAAATCGATCTCTTTTGATTGTTATACACAACTGCTGGTTGTGCAAGTGATCGATTAGCAGGCGTGGTTACAGTCATTTCAGGTGCAGAATTGTTATTAATCATTTAATTTTATTATTTATATTTTAATTCACTAAAATATTTTCAAAGGCGTTTGAAAAGATAATTCTTGTTGATTGATGCATCCCATTTTACTCTCTCATAAAACGATTTGATATTCTGATCTAAAAAGCAACGCACCATTATGTTATATATGATATTTACCGTTTCAAATTTTCTTCACACACTGACTGAGTAGACATTATCTTCATTTATGAAAAAGTAAGCGATCTTTCATTCTTCAAACTATTTTCTATTTTAAACTTATGTTGTTGTTGCTGATGAAAACCAATGTTTGTAATTTGGAGCATAAGGATGTTTCAGCTTTAATCTTTGATTATCTAAAAGTGATATAAATCATTTAAAAATACGTAAAAATTACAAAATCTTTTTGAAATTTGATAGATACATTAGATATGAAATCAGTTTTGTCCAAAAATAGCATAAGAATCTACGACTTTACAAGGCATTCCTCACGATAATTCAAAGTTTAGATTTTTTGACATTATGATAGCTGCTTTTTCAATATAAATGGAACTCTCAAATATTCTTATATTTTATCTGTTGATCTGCAAAAATATTTCTGAAAAACATTCTGATTGAACACACAAGAACAAAGATGTTTAAGATGCTTGAATTTCTTATTGAAAAAAATCTCTGTGTTACTTGAAGTCCAGATCTTCGAAACATTCCGTTGGAACTCCCATGATGGTCAATTACTTTCTATTATTAGGAAACACATTATATGGTTCTGAGAAATTTAGATTCTTTAAAATAAATATTTTTTAAAATGTTTTTTGCCACCTCGCTACACTTTTGCATGTTTCGTGTAAAATATTGATTTTGTCCTCCTAAATCAACCTGAAAGAATATTTGCAGCAGTTTGCTTCAAATATTCTTTAAGGTTGATTTGATGTTTTCCTTACTAGTATCCTCACTGTCTCATCTTAAAAAATGTAGTTGTGATTTTGAAATGGGAATGCAACTACATGTAGTAGAATATTGTAAAATAAGTTGTCATGAAGTCTTCAGATGACAACAAATACGTATAGAGAACATTATGCTTCTTTTGATAAGTCTCAAAGATCTCTTTATATATATATATACGAGGGTTGTCCCAAAAAGTCGTAGACAATCTTAATAACTTTTTTAACACGCAACCAATACTAACCAAATTTTGCATAGACATAAAACATTCAATGTTCTTTAAAATTGTGAATTCTTAAATGTATATCTTTCATATTGATTACATTGGGACGATTTATATGAAGGCCGATATGGTCTGTCGGCGCAGGACCAAAATTCGGAATAATTTACGCACATTACTATTACATTTCTTCCCATTTCTTTGGTACTATGTAAAGGATTGAACTAAAATTTAAATCAGTGAAACCAGAATCAAAATCTTAATCATATGTTAAATTTTCATATAAATAGAATTAGAAACAGACGATTGGTGGCATGATTTTCAAAGTGTTGTTCGAATTGAGATTGATGAAAATGACGTCGTCGAACGCGTACCCGGCGCACGGAAATGTAATAAATTGTTTTAGGTATGTTTTATATTCATCAGAGACGGGGAGAAAGAGTACAGAAAAGACATTACACGTCATATTTTAATAGAAAAGTTTTTTTTTTTAATAGTATGAGATTCAAAGATAGTTTTTCCTCTAGATCGAAAAAATAGTTATTGTATGAAAAGTAGAGTACTGATTGTTTAACGCCGACATTTGGGAACGTTCTGGACCATGTGATGAACGTCGTCAAACAAGGTGTATTATCTTCTTCCTAAAATGTAAGATGATCTTTCAACTAATTTAATTTTGACAAAAATTTGAATCTGCTAAGAAAACGAACAGTAGTGAATTTAAATTATTCCCTTAATCAAGAGTGGTTTTTCACTATAATAAATATTCATTTGGATGTTAATAGCCTAATGTGAAGCAGAAAAAGGGACCATGACGTTATGAGAGACGTAAATTACGCTTGCTTTCGTGCGCCGATGTACACTTACATGGTTTCTTTATTTTTTCATAGTTTTCTTATGAAATGTGGTATCTTCATGAAACTTGAAATACATGATCATAAATTGTACTCTTTGCTATGACAAAAAAATTAATTTGATTTAGCAAAGAGAAAATAAACTATGTTCCCTGTCTACGACTTTTTGGGACAACCCTCGTATATATATATGTATATATAGAAAACGCCATATTTTCCGATAAAATATGGGATTGGCAAATGTCGTTGGGTCAGAACAAAACCCCAAAATGACCTTCTTACCCGAAAACCAATTTCCCAACATGCATTGCGCGCCCCTTATTTTACCTAGATATATGCGTTGCTAATTACCGATGTTGGTCACTGAGTTTACACCAGAAACAATCTCCCTGTAAAAAGAAAACAAATAATTTGCAGCGATTGACTATTATATCGCCAGCTATACATCCAATGCATTGATGCCCATACCCAGTCCACTCAACTTCCGGTTGCCCCAATTTTGTGGAACGACATTGAAAATGTCACAGGTGTGGTACTTATTTGATGGATTGGCTATCCAGAGTGAACATTTTTATATTAACTAATCTATTTGAAACATTCTTTAACTAGAAGAATAAATATTAATTTCATTGTTTATTTTTTCCCAAAAGTTTCCGAAGGAACCCCCTTCAGACACCATACTGTCTATTTTATCACGCTCTTCTGTGATTAAATGCCGCATACAGTATATTTTTTCTGATTTTATAATTAGTACAAACATAAAGATAATAAATGCAAAGAAAAAATTAGAAATTTATCCCTCCAAATTAGTATGGATAACATTTTTCACGTTTTCTATGAAATGGTCACGCTTCAGGTAACATTGTAGTTTTTTATCAATTAAGACATTTAAATGCTGTTTTTTTATTTTGATTGTGTATCATAATAATATATCAAATACATCATAAACAAGTTTTGAAAAGTAAAATATTACTTTAATTGGGTGGTGCGTTAGAAATTTTGTCCAGTGTATTTCACTCCACGTACTGGTTTTGACGATTATAGAAGAAAAAACATTATTTTTTAGTATTGTAAATGTTTGTTATCAGAAAAAAGTGCCACTATAAGCAATTAACAGAGGCTTCCTCATGGTTTGAATGAAAGAAAAGGTGTCATTTTTTCTAGTGAAGGAAAAACCCATCAAATCTTTAATTTTTTTAGGAAAGTGATTGGAAACACGTTTGTGTATGAGAGATCCGTTTTGAGTTTTTATGATACAGGTTTATTAGTCCGGTGCGATATAATCACCAAAGTCTTTTGAGAAAGTTGCTTTTGGAGACAGAAATCTGCTTTCAATAATACCTTTCTTTTTATGCTTTTATTGATATTGATAAATAGAATGGTAGTTTTGCTCATTCATATCTGTTTAGTTCAGTTGCCAATTATGTGTTAAGTGGGTAGTGTTTTTGCATTTTATTTTAGCCGATTAAAACAACTGTAAAAAGCAATACCATATATAAAGTAATTTCAAGCTAGTTTTTGAAGATTAATATGCTTCTTTAACAAAAATGGGGGGGGGGGGGGGAGGGCTTAAAAGATGTGAATATATGATAGATAAACAAACAAACAATATTCTGTTTTTCGGACACCACTGGTTAAAAGTATGTACATGTATGAAGGATATGACATTATTCATAATAATGCAATATATAATGAATACATATAGGTACATAATTAAACATATCATAATGCACAACTGTAATAAGACTGATTGTACCTGATGGAGAAAATAATATATTGTTTGTCCTTTCACTAACATTAATAAAGAAATATAATTCCAGTTGTTATATGTAAATGATTTGGCGTCTATTGTACAATTTATTAAATATTGTTTACAGTTCTAATTTCGGTAATACGTACAAATAACATATTATTATTTGAGTTGTGCACATATTATTTCTTTCCATTTTTTAAGCATACACCACTAGAAATTACAGGAAATATAAATAGCAGTTTACCTTTTTGCGTGGACCCTGCGGTCCACGCAGTAAATATATAAGCGAAGTTGAGCCGGATGCCTTGGGCAAACGACAGGCTACGCATGCGCGCGAATACTAGAGAGTTCGCACCTTAGGTAACTTGCCCGTAGAATAATTCGCCCTATTCGATTTAAACCTGCCGTTCATTGGCAAATCGCGCTTTTAAATCTGCACATCGCATTTACATATTCATTGGCAGATTCGATTTCCTCTCTTTTACATATACTTTTACACTAAACATTGATTCTATGGTACAAACATTTTAGAAGTTACAGTATATATTACATGTAACTTAACAATTTGAATGAAAAACGTCACTCAACGAACAAAGATACATGTAGCTTTTAAAGCTTTTAAAGGTACTTGGACACAGATTTGAAGTTATTATTTTCTCTATAATATTACGACTTGTATATTTTAATAGCATTTCACACAAAAATTAATTTAAAATCTTATTTCGTTTAAAAGATATTGAAATTTCAAATTTTTCGGCGGGTTTGATTGACATATCCTTGCACCCTCAAAAATTCAATTTTATTCTTAATCCTTAGGAAATGTGGCAATCTCGTTTTGTATAAATGAAAAATATTAATACTATAATCCAGAAAATTCAGAGTAGACACGTTCGAATGCAAAACAAAAACACAATATATTGTCAGTCTGTGCAGTTGTGGTAGGCAGACTGTGACGATTGAACGCACCCGGTGAATTCTAAATATAAACAATAACAGAACTCGAGCCTTGTTTACAAAAACTGTGTACATAACACGAGTGTGCTCGATTTGCTTAACTCTGTACGCATCTCTTAGTTCGGAAAGACGATACTTGTGAAGATGTTTTGCTTTCTAACATTTCTACTCTGAATAAAATTATTTTTCTTCATAAAAGGTTTCATATTTCTAATTAAAACACATCAAAATTGCCACTTTTCCTAAGGATTAAGAATAAAGTGAAAATTTGTGAAAGTGCAAGGATGTGTCAATCAAACCCGCCAAAAAAATTCAAAGTTTTAATAACTTTTAAATGAAGTAAGATTTTTAATAAATTTTTGTGTGAAATGCTATTAAAATATATAATTCGTAATATTATAAAGAAAAAATGAGAAAATATTAGCTTCAAATCTGTGTCCAAGTACCTTTAAAGTAGAGCAAGTTTTCACCGGCATTAGTTTTGTGCATCAAGATTCGCAAAATCATTTAATATTTCAGCAATCTAATTATTGTTTGATAAAGGTATGCAGCAAGGGCTTTTAATGTGTGTGTGTGTGTGTGTGTGTGTGTGTGTGTGTGTGTGTGTGTGTGTGTTTGGGGGTGGGTGGGGGTGGGGTTGAGGGCTCCGACAAAATAAAAAACAAATCTGCGTTTTACTGAGGTGCGCTACACGTGAACCATCAGATCTCCATTTTTCCAATGATAAATTTCTTCCGTATAAATCCAGAACAGGTGTCAAGTCCCAGCCAGTATGTGTTACACGTGTCAAAATAACCCGATTTTCAAAACATGTTAAAACCACACGCGCTTGTTTCATACAGTAAGCTTAGATTTCTACTATATAATAACACAAGGTATCCATCTTTCTCGAGACAAAAAATGTAGGTCACCAATTCAACCCCGTGTTTTATTTATTATCCGCAGATGGAGACAGAAACCCCACATGTAATGGCTAGCGGAATCCCCCTTCTTGGACCTCATGTATATTTCCTTACCTCACCCCCTCGCGAACTTTGACACTGGCCATAAAATTACACGCTTCGTCAACCGAAAAAAAAGTACATCTCTAAACAGCTCAGCACTTCCGGCTTGGCAACTGTGATATAATACACAAGTTCTCATTGGCTACTGTACTCTCGGGAGTTTTCCATGCAATTGTATAAGACACAAGAGAAAACCGAAGTCTTATTTTGGCGCAAATTTGAAAATCAATATTGTTCTAGGTTTCTGACAAATATTTTGTAAGATGACAACTTTTGAGTAATGTTTAAGATGATTGAATAGTTATTATTTAAGCAAAATTATTTTGATAAGGACTTCTTTACACCAATGCAAAATGTACCAGTAGCCAATGAGAACTTGTGTATTATATCGCAGTTGCCGAACCGGAAGTGCTGAGCTGTTTAGAGATGTACTTTTTCTTTCGGTTGACGAAGCGTGTAATTTTATGGCCAGTGTCAAAGTTCGCGAGGGGGTGAGGTAAGGAAATATACATGAGGTCCAAGAAGGGGGATTCCGCTAGCCATTACATGTGGGGTTTCTGTCTCCGTCTGCGGATAATAAATAAAACACGGGGTTGAATTGGTGACCTACATTTTTTGTCTCGAGAAAGATGGATACCTTGTGTTATTATATAGTAGAAATCTAAGCTTACTGTATGAAACAAGCGCCTGTGGTTAAAACTGACAAAACTAAAGATCGCTAATCGGAGATAAAATTTCACATTTGTGCTTTGAGACTACGATCAGTTATAAGTAGCAGACAATTTTAGAATAAGTGAACAAACCTAACATGAATATTCCCTTCACCTAGAAATTTTCTTCATTGAATTTCAGTTAGAAAAAACACGCATATGTTCCACGTATTGCAGTACTTTTTTAAAGGACAGCAACTTGTTTTGTTTCACGTTACATACTGATTCCTTTGTATTTAGTCACATGGAATTATGTAATGATTTAAATGAGGAATAAGTGAATGACAGTGATTCACACACTCAATAATAATCCTGTTAGTTAGACTGTTTCCACGTAGTCAATTAAAAAGGAATTTCAATGCATGCATATATACAGATACACAAATTGAAATTGAATGTTTATTGGATAATACAACTGAAGATATCTTCATAAATTTGATTTTTCATAACAAGAAAAAAAAAAAACCAATAACGTTGTTTTCATTGTGAAATGAAAACATAAAATGGTACAAAAAGACACGAATGATGTTAATCTTGCACAAGTCAATCATATTTTACTCAAATATAAGTGAAAATATAAAAAAAGTTACAAAAGTTCTAAACACGAGATCAATATATTTTCCTGTAATCAAGTGACTTTTCTGTTATTGAGCTCAATGACTAAGTTTAAAGATTTTCAAAAAGTATTTCTAGAAAATAAAATAAATCCCCCATGTTACTCCTATACTAGATAACAGGGCAATGTGTGGAACTCTATTGAATCTTAGCTATCTTTTGATGCTTCCATAAAATTACTATTGAAAGTTACAATTGAAAGATTGATTGATTTTTTATTGTTTAAGGTCCAATTCAAGAATTTTTCACTCAAGTAATTAAATAAAGACGTCACCATATATCGATGAAAGACCTACAAATTTGACCTTTACTAAGCACTGAGGCACATTGAGCAGTGAGGGTTCTTTATCCTGCCAACGCTTGTCGTGAAACAGAACCTCTATTATCTTATCTTATCTTATCTATCTATCTATTATCTATTATTTTATCCGAAAAACCCACACAATTCACTTCAAGTGCCGAGTGCATGGGGGAAGGAACAGTTTCTACTCATTTTTACCAACTTAGGTCAGTCGCAGCCGAGATTCAAAGCCACGACCTCTTGATCACGGAGCAAGCGCTCTACCGACTGAGCTACCGTGAATCCTAAAAAAGTGGAACTTAAAAAAATCATTATCAACAGATCACCAAACCGTCAATATTGATTTGTAAATTTCTTTAAACAATTTTTAAACAGTTTTTTAAAGTTAGATAAATCAACAAGAAAGTGGATGTCAATTGAAAGATAAAATTACTACAAAGCATCTATGTATGATTTGTGTGAGTACCTGTTAGAAAATCAATTACGTTTTTTTTATCATGTATTAATTACATGTTAAATACAGATTTAAATCTATCAATTCCAGAACGTTAAAATTCCCTTTCGAGCCTGGTTTCTACCAGTTGTTTTGAAGATATCATCTTTAGCTTTAAGAACATTTTGTCCAAAGCTTTCAACTATTTGATCAGTTTGGGCTAATTGCTTGAATTCATTAAGCATCTTTATTCTTTGTTCATAGCCCATTTGCTGATTGATTTTCTCAGCTTGTATCATTTGGTCAATGTGCTCAACGGTTGAGAGAGGATCAGGTCTTAAAGCAATTTCTTTCAACCTATTTTTACACATCGCCATTTCGTCCATCATTTTGCAAATTGTTTCATAAAGACAATCTATATCAGCTTCAATTTCTTCCAAATATTTTTCGATTGTCATTTTTTCTCCTTTTGCTTTTTCATAAAGTTTTTTCTTTTCTTGGTAAGTTTCTGTTTTCTTCTCTGTGACATATTTAAAGATATACTTTGCGTTTTTGTGCTGGGTCCAGTGGCACTTACTACTGCAAACCTGACAATTACCTGTAGAGTCCATAGCCGAGCAACGACTCTTTTGGTCGTCATCGGCAACTTCACAGTTTTCATGACAAGAAATGTTACAATTCAGACAATTGGTTACATGCTGCCCTATGGGCAGTTCCACCTTTACCTGTTTCGTGATTTCTACTTCATATGTCAAATCCTTGTTACTTTCCATATCATTTTGATGCTTTTTGAAAAGCCTTAATATGTTTTGTAATTCATTAAGTTTCAGTAGACCCGCATTGACTTGGGGTTGAATATTTGTTAAAACCGACTGCAGATGCTCCCTTTGTTTTAGTACGTCTTTGGTTTGCATAAGGCTCTTTGTTTTAAATGATTTCATTTTTTCAAAGAAATTTTGAAAACTTTTACAACCCATTTCCCAAAACATAAGGGAAAGAGAGGAGTTCTGCAAATTCCTATTGCTTGCAAATAATGCAGAACTATTAAAAGGAAACCAAGACCCAAAAGGAAGATTGGCTGCTTTTAGGCAAGAGAGAACAGGAGGTTCTGCTCCATCAGCGAAGCTTATCAGAGTACATATGTTTGTCTCGATATCTTTTCCAAAAATTGACATGATTGAGTGAAAAATATACGTCTGAGTAGCTGTTAGACGTGCGTCAGGGGCTTTGACAATAAAACATACAGCATCAATAAATGCTACACCTTGTTTGCCTTCTGCTGAAAATAAATGTCTAATTTGATCAACGATGGCCTTGTCTCTTTTGATTCCGCGGGTATCTCCAAACCCAGGAGTGTCAATGACGTTGAGGGTGTAGTCCAGTCGGCTTCCTTCCTGTGGAGCGATTTTATAAACAGTTATCCATTCAGTTTGAGACTCCGCCTTTAAATATAATTGCAATAATAATACAAACTGTTTGGATTAATATTTCAAGGGTTTTATCAATTTCAAATGAAGTCAACTTTTTAAAAAATCTATGGTCAATACCATGACCTCGTATGCAGATACATCAAGTCGTAGAATGTTGATTGACATCATTTATATGTATTAAACAAATTGAAACAAAGCGCTTGCAACAGGTGTGAACAATTGACAGAGATGATTTCTTTATTATAACAATTTCAGAGTTTTATTTGATGTTTACTTGCACTGTTTAATCATACCCCGCTTGAAAATCGGGGGGGGGGGGGGTATATAGTAGTAATCGGTATGTTCACCTGTCCGTCTGTACGTCCGTCCGTCTGTCTGTTACGCCTTGGGGTACCCATCTCTTATCCACAACTTCTCTTATACCACTGAGTGAAATTTAGCGAAGCTTTCACAGAATATTTATTACATATTGCCATTATGCACCTTCCTTTTTACTCTTTGATCCAACACAATTTTTGGGTTTCCATAGCAAAACATGGACGCTGACATTATAACCATATGGGAGGCGGGGTATCATTTAGTGAGCTCATTTTCTCACAGTACCTCTAGATGACCTTTTTATCGTCTTCATTCGGATTTTTTTCCAAAGATCTTAATGCAGATTTAATTGTAATGATTCTCAAAAATTAAGCAAGCAGAATTTTACCTGATTCTCAGTCTTCTTTTCATCCTGCTCTAGATTCACCAGTGTGAATCGAAAAGGGTCTTCAAAACTCACACCCAAAATGTAATTGATGATACCGTCCACCAGTGTACTTTTTCCAGAGCCCGTCGCACCAACCAGCATCATCGTTTTTTCACATCCATTTCCAATTGAAGGGTTTCCTATTTAAAATAATTTATTTAGTACAAATCAATCAAAAGAAATTGAAGGCTAGGTTTTGTCTTTAAATTGTTAATTTAACCTACCGAGAGTAAGCTGCCTTGTCTTTGCATGGGAATTGCGAGCTTCTTTATTTTCTTCGGCTGCTAACTGATACTTAACCGTGTTTGTTATCTTGATAGAGAAGTTCAGCATCGTAGTTGCTAAGGATTTGGTTGTATTAATGGGGTCGCTTTGTTCACTGTAATCTCCTTCCATATCATTGGCAACACTTCGGACCTGGAATATGTGGGGTGTATCTGCCATAAGTCCAGTTACGATGAATTTGTTTATTGTGTCATTCGTATTGCAAAATTTCCATTTATCATTTTCCTTTAGGCTTTTATATCTGATTTGATAATAATCTACGTTCTCCTCTATTGTTTCCCAATATAACTCCACTGAATCAGACTTCGTATTTAATGCATGTGGTTTGGTCCTCGTCTAGAAAAAAGTGTTATTGTTTAGAATAAAAACTCCTTGTTTGCATTCTAAAAAGTACTAGCATTTGAAAAGAAAATGGGAATGACTATTAAATATGTGAAAACCTTTTTCTTTGTTTCAACAGTATCTTCTTCTTTGCTTTTCAATTGAATGTCTTCAGTCTGCAATCTTTGTAAAATATATGATCAAAAATAAGAATGACGAAACATTTGTCTTTTTGCAAAACAATTAATGGTATGCATATAATGAATTCAATTGTCACACATGAAATAAAAATTACACTAGATCATATTGAATAAAACATTTAAACTTTAATTGCAAAAAGTAATAAAGGGAAAGATTAAAAAAAAATGTTTAAAAAAAGAAAGGCACACACCTTTCTGATAGATTGTCGTGAATGTTTTCTTTTTCTGATTTTGGTTTGAAAAATTTAAGCAAATTCGAGGTAATAACATGGTTTCTTGACGGTTTCTGCTTCAGATGTTGTTCTGAGCATGCTTTGCACATTGGTTCATCGCAATTTTCGCAAAAGCATTTTGCTGAAACACTCTTATTTCCCCTTTTGCAAGGCTCGCAAGGTAAGGTGCTGTTTAATTTTTCTGTGAGTACATGCTGACTACTAAATTTAAGATGTGTTTTTACGCACTCTGAGCACAAATGCTCATCACAGTCATTGCAATATTTCGTTGCGTTTGTGCTTTTTCCATCGATTTCGCAAATGTTGCATGCTACGTCGTCATTTTCTTTAAGTTTACTTATGAAAGATATATCTCTGTTAATTCTATGTTTTCGGAATTGTTTTTGTTTAACATGATGACCTGCGCAGCTGCTGCACAGTGGCTCCGGTACTGAGCAATTCTCACAAAATGCATCAGCAAGTACGTCCTTACCGTCTCTTTTGCATGCATCGCAAAATATCTTCTTTTGTCTTAAATTTTGTAAATGTGATAAATCTTCACACAGGTTGTGGTCTCGGAAACACTTCTGTCGAGTATGCTGCCTGCCACATTCAGAGCACAATGGTTCTTGGTCATCGCAATCATGACAAAAGCAGGTAGCATCTGTTTCTATACCTTCTATCTTGCATACAGCGCATGAAACACTGCAGTTTTCATCTGGGTTTTGAGGGATTTGACTTATATCTTCACATATTGAATGATCCCTAAATTGTCGTTGTTTGATGTGTTGACGAGCGCAATCCTTGCACAATGGTTCAGGATCATCACAATCTTGGCAAAAAGAAGTAGCGGGAGTCTTACTTCCTTCAATAGAACAAGGCTCACAGAAGATTTTCTTCTTTTTCGGTAATTTTGTCATATCATTGCTGATCTTGTGACTTCTAAATGTTCTTTGTCTGACATGTTGGGATGCACATTTTTCGCAGAGTGCTTCTGGTTGTTTGCACGATAGACAGAAGGAAGTGGCGAAGTTGCTTTCGCCATCCAGGAGACACAGCTCGCAGTTGACGGTATTACTTTCTACATATGATCTATAGGCATCCATATCAGTGGACAATTTATGATCACGCATATTTCTCTGTCGAATGTGATGTCGTCTGCATTCATCACACAATGGTTCAGGTATCTCACAAGATGTACAGAAGCAAGATGCAGTATTGTCCTCCCCATTATCAGCACAAAGAGTGCATTTGAGTATGTTTGGATACGCATTGATTTCTGTATCCTGACAAAATAAATTATCTTTGAGAGCAGGTAATTTTATTATTTTTTTTTTATATAAATTGCTACCTTTACATAAAGGATAGTATTCAAAATCAAAGTTCATAAAAAAATACAAAATAGGAGCAAAGTAAACGCGGACCTCCGAAACATCAGAGGTGGGATCAGGTGCCATGGAATAGTGAGCATCCCCTGACGACCGGTCACACCGACTGTGTGCTCCTTGTTATGATCGGGAAATGACAGAAAAATCCGTCGTCATTTCAATTTATAAATAATAACAATTAATATGAAAAAACGTCATCAGCATTTAGCACAATAATTAATTGTTCTTGCTGACATGATCGCAAGGTATCAACCATAGAACTTACGAAATGATGACTTTAAACGAAACTGCTGATGTTCTTGTTTCATCAACATGCTTGTCAATAATTTACCTCGTAAATTGTTGTTTTAAAAATGTAACGAAACATGCTTTTTCCAATTTGATTATACTATTCAATAAAAGTATAATACAACATTTTGTAAGTACAAATTTATTAAGTACACTATGTGTTAAAGATACAAAGATGTGCTTAAAAAAACAGAGGAAAGAAGAAAAGATTTATATTCTAATAAGTCGCAAATGTTTATAATCAATAGTATCAATATGAAATTAAAATCATTAATCATGTTTAATTGCTATCTCTACCTGCTTTTGATCGTTGTCTTCCGTTTCTTTATCGGGAATTTTAAATACCTTTGTATCATCCATTTCCTGTTGTTGTTGATTTATAAGTCCTCCTAATAAAATACGTTTAGCTAATATATGTTTTTATAAAACAATACGTATCTCTGAGTTTAAAGCATACGTAGTTTAAGGGGTAATTATCTTTTAGGAAGTGTAAACGCTTGTACCTTTATATATAATGCATTTTAATTTTTAAAATGTCATAAAAACAGAACTCAATAATTACTCATGATAAAAGTATTTAAATTTTCTTTTATAAAATGCTACATGTGACGAAGCTTGCTCACCAACATAGAATAAAGATGATTGACTAAACGCACTAATTTAAAGGTACACATATCTAAAAACTGTCTCGATGGTTTCATTATGCTAGAGTGTAGCTACCCAAAACAAAAGACTAAGTTTTGAAAAAGCTAATATCTTAAGGGGAAGAGTGTTAAATCAAGGTTGTATCAAATATATTCATACTAAAAAAACGTAAGTAAAACAAAGCCTGGAAACACATGAAGTAGAGCAATGAAACAAGATAACAAACAACATTCAACATCAAAAGTCCATGAAACAACGGAACATGCAGTACAGTATAATATAAAAAAATGGATTCTTAAATACATAAATTAAATAAAGACGGGCGATTCTTTTTAGGACTTTACTGATATTGAGAGAGATTTATGTGTTTTCAATCTACATTTTGAAGACATTTAGATTTTTTAATTGTAATGTGATGTTGGGTCATACGATTTTAGCACACATACTTGAAGCCCAATATTGCAAGGAAATAACCAAGTTAAAAAAGTGCTGCGAATCTATTTAGATTCCACTATTTAATTGTTAAAAATTTATCTGTTGGACGACAGCTTGGATATTTTGCTGGTCATCTACATTAAATATAGGTATAATTAATGTGTTTGAATCGACTACAGATTTTTCCGTTATTTCCTGATCATGTCAAGGAACACACGACGGTTATGACCTGTCGGAGAGGTATTTTCACTCCTCCTCGGCACCTGATCCCACCTCTAATGTATTGGAGTCGATGTTTGCTCTGCTCCAATTTTGCATTGTATCATGGACTTTGATATTGAAAATAGTTCGTTATCTCAATATTCTTTGATGCAAGAGTTCATAAGGTTGGCAAAACTTTTCAAATATCTATATACTTTTATATGTTTATGGGTAAAAATTGGCAAAATACATTGAAGTTATACCATTGCAATAAATCATTTAATTTGGGCCCTATATTTTTTTTCAATGAATCTGTACAAGGGGTGATCAACACGTTCTCGAAATAATTGAATGAATTCTATAAAAGAAACAATATTTGGTCTAAGCGTGGATAATATCTTTAAAAAGTCCTCTCCAAATTTAATGCATATCCCCCACTTTCTGTTTATGCCTGAATCACGTGATACAGGCGGACACGTGACCCTTTCCATAGCGTAAACTGTCACAAAAGCTGAAAGATTTTTCTAAGTTTTGATTTTTTTTATTTCATGTAATGTACGTTCATTTCATTACTCGGAGATGGTCAAATCTCTTCAACAGATTGAGTAGATGAGAATATCCTTTCCACAAATAAGCATGGAGACCAACAAAAACTAATTCCCCTGTCTCGGGAGTGACCTTTATTCAACATTTCACGTGTAAATTGGGACCCGCCTCCTTAATTATAATGTACCCTTAATTCTGAAGCGCAAAGACATAACTCTAAAATACCAACAATTTTTTTATGAATCGGGTCAGGAGTAGTAAACATGAATTACTATTACAGAACATTGACAATCAAAAACCTTTCAATGAAAAAATATTTTTTAACTATATATATTTTGTTAACTATGAATTTTTAAGTAAAACATTCAAAAAATATGAAATGGAAACCACAGCCTCTGTTGCAAAGGATAGGACTGGGTGGAGGGACTGTGTGGCTGCCTTATATCCCACCTGGCACGAAGAGGCCTCAGTAAGTAAGCGTGTTGTTTGATTTCAGTTAACAGAAACATTTTGACCCATCATATGATTGGACGTATTAACTCGTGTTAATTAACAAAGTTTTCGACATCTGAATGTCGAGAGGTAAATGCATGAGCATTGTGTTTTTTCCTGAAGAAGGCATTAAACCTGTACGTCTTTTATAACAGTTATACATGTGCAGGTCTGTGTTTGATCTGCTCTTGTATTGTTTTATGGACTTTGAGATTGAATACGTTATCTCCATATCCTTTTTTATATAGTGGTTTCGCAAAATGTTTAAGACAGAACAAATTTAAAATGGGAGATAAGATTACAGTGGATCCTCAGATATCCGGACGCCAGATATCCGGATGCTTCAGTATCCGAGCGACTTTTCTTCGGGACAAGATTTTTTTTATTGTTATTTGTTCTTGTTTAACTGGTAGTTCAGATATCCAGATGCTTCATATATCCGAACAAATTGACTAGGACCAAAGCGTCCGGATAAATGAGGCTCCACTGTAATTATAATTATATTAATTACATAAATATCAACTTGTCCAATTTTATCTTAATTGATAAAAAATAATCTAAGCTATATCAAAAAATAACTATAAATGGGTTTGTTCATTCCAGTCTCTGTCGACATTCAACAGATCTAGGATAGCCCTGAAATATGAAACACATTAGGGCAGATATTTCTTATGTATTTGAGAAAAAAAAGTATTTAAAAAATTGCGTCCAAATTTAAATTGTTTTTAGCTTTAATTGACATTTATTTATGATTAATGATTTGCTAACGATCGAGTAATTGGTTAAGCAGGGTCTTAAATTGGCATCCGAAATATATACATTTATTTTATTTCAATCATATTATAGGAAATTTATTTTTACATGCTGAGGCCAAAAAATTTAATCAAGAGTTTCTCAATCACCGCCGCAGCAGTTCAAAAACGGCTGCATTGATCAATTTAATTTACATATTGAAAAGGTAAATAACTCAATTTTCAATTTTTCCAATTTCCAAATCGAGTTATTCGTCTTTTAATCAATGCCAAGATAGACGTTTTTATTAAAAAAAACAATGCATTTCTTCTAAATTTTCAGTATATTATTAATTTACTTTTAAATAAATGCTTGGAGTAACATTATTTAAAGTTGAATATATATTACAATCAATATCAGAGAACAACAATTAAGAATTGGTAGATATTATTTTATTGAAAAAATGACTTTAACAATTGTTAAACCTGTTTAAAATAAGCCTGCCTGCAGCATTGATTTCTGATTTTTTTTTTGGCCTGAAAAACTATTGATTATCCTTTTTGGCATAAATTATCCTTTTTAAGGGACTCTGATCCTCAGCCAGGAATGACAATTCTTAAATTTATAATTCAATTCGAAATGTCTGAAAATGAATCTTAAAAATCAATTCTTTTCATGCAAAACTTTTCATTAGATACCTCTCATTGTGCTTCAAGGTTCTTTGAAGTCCTCAGAAAGGTCTAATAAAAATTCGAAATTTTTAACCTGTAAACGCATTATGAAATTACCTATATCAATAAGGATATGGAGATAACGAACAGTATTCAATCTCAAAGTCCATTAAACAATATACAAAATAAGAACAGAGCAAACACGGACCTCCGAAACATCGGAGGTGGGATCAGGTGCCATGGAGGAGTGAGCATCCCCGGCCGACCGGTCACACCGCCGTGTGCTCGTTGTCATGATCAGGAAATAACGAAAAAAAATCCGTCGTTAAATCAGTATATAAATAATAGACTAACAATTAGTATGAAAAAATTGAAAAATCAAGAAATTTTTAATTCAACCATGGATTCCAATGTTTTTTTTTAACATGATATGAAGTCAGAAGTGATTTATGGTCCTTCACAAGATAAATCTTTAAACACTTTGCATTGTAAAATGATTGAAGTAAATAAAAGAAATTAGAGTACATTAATTATATGTATTAAAATTGTGGTATTTCTTCAAAAGCCTGGATACCTATGAATTTTATTTTAATTATTTACA
This sequence comes from Saccostrea glomerata, assembly GCA_003671525.1. Taxonomy (NCBI): domain Eukaryota; kingdom Metazoa; phylum Mollusca; class Bivalvia; order Ostreida; family Ostreidae; genus Saccostrea; species Saccostrea glomerata. The sequence goes on from PRKT01001149.1 coordinate 70,435, forward strand.
GCTTGACTTCAAATAATTTGATAATAATAATATGAAATTACTAAAATCTTTTCATAAAATGTGCTTTCTTTGTTTCATCCAAAAAGGAGCTCAGCACACTGACAGCTTAGATGTATCAAAATGATATGTTATTTGTGGTTACTTTATTCACTTTCCCAAAATTATCATTTTTATTTTAAAAAGGATGAAAATATTGTACTTACCTATTCTTCAGGTACCACTCAGTTCGACGAATCACAAGTGCTGCTTCTTCTCCTTTTATACATGCTCAGTTTGAATACCTTTCTCATAACCAATCAAATTTCACTTGTTTTAAATAAATATAGATATCATTTGATTATTCGGAAAAAATAGATATCTCTGCTTTCGTCGTAATCAGTTTATGGGGAAATGTTGTACTGGACTTTGTATTAATTAAAATAAGTAGTACTATTTGTGCATATTTGTCTTTTGATACACGACCCTAATCTGTAATAAAATAGCATTAATTTAGTTATGACACAATTTTGAAAATAAGAAAGCGAAACAATACACGGTAATGTATAATATATATTTGTTTGTTTTCTTTTCCTTCTAAAAATGTGTTCAAATTAATCAACTTTGTACAAAAATTTGAAGGGCATTGGATTCAATATACTATCAAAGCGATCATGGCTTCTTAAATAATTTTTTTTCCAAGAAAGAAAGAAATACCGATATAATTTTTTTTAAATTTTAAAGCAAAAATGTATCAAGACTCCGCTCTTGTCTTTACACTTAAAGTACGTGAAAGAAAGTTTTGAAACGAAGTGTCATTTAATACTTTTAATGCATAAAATTTGTTGCTCATTATTGTCAAATAAATGGATTATAATTTTAATTCACATGTCATGACGACCACATATTTAGAAATGGGGGGAGGGGGGTGCTGGGGGTGGGGGGGACTGTTAAATCAAATTACTAGTGCAGTCTTTCATTTTTTTGTTGTAACTTTCAATCTAATGTTAGTTTGAATAATTGTTTTTTTTTCTATTCTTTTTTAAATCCTCTGTTAAATGTGTGAACAGATACACCCCTTAAAAATATATTGGAATCTTCTTTCCGTCATTTATTCAACTGTGATCAAGGTCATTTACAACGTGCATAAAGCTGAAAAACCTGTTTTGCTACATGTATATATACCGGTATATATACATGTCGAATTGACGGCTTAATGAGACCTGAAAATTACGACTGGGTAAATAAATATATTTTTTTTTTAGATAAAATGGTTCTGTATTATAAATATTTATGGGTACAACTTATATATCAGCGGATTTAATCTTTTATTTGTAAATCCGAATTTCTAGCCGTGAACAGTAAAATAAAGAGAACTGATTTTGTAGTCCTTTCATGAATACAATGTAAGAAAAGTTTAGGAGTAAATCTTGAATTATTGTATATCATTTGCTTTATAAATCACTTACTTTTTTATGTAAGATATTTCAGTTTCTAGTACAGATCGAATGTACCTGAATGCATGTCAAGATCGATCTTCATTATATGTACAATGTATAGTCAAATGCCACGACTATTAATTAATGTACACATATTTACATACACTTGTACGTCTAGTCGGGTTTTGAAATGAAGGATTTTACAGTATGATGGGTATACTGGTGTTATTTGATAAGCTTCATGTAAAAAAAATAAATAGACATCACTAGAACCCCCTCCCCCCCCCCCTCCCTTCCGATTTTCTTCCTATAGATAATGATTGCGTGAGATAAAAAAGATTCTAAAAAATGTATCAATAATTATTGGTAGAGTATATAGGCAAATTTCATTATTAAATCAAAATCCAGAAAAATAATTCGCCTACAGAAATCAAATATAATCAATATTATTTAAAATCAATGAGTTCATATTTCTGCGGTAAGAAATCGAATTGTATTTCATCAAACAGTCAATCATGATATGGCATTTCGTTTTTAACCATTTGGATAAATAAATAAATAAATACGAAACGACAATTATTATTAATTAATCAAAACTGGCAGAATATTAAATATTTCTATTGGTGTATACATGTTTGATACTAATGCACTTATATTTAATTTAAACATCTGCTAAATGTAGCTTCGTGAAAGATTTCCATTTAATTAATGATAAAACCGTTTTAATGTCCAAGATATTCCGAGTAGAAAATCCAAACCGAGGCCAAAACGTGCGAGAATGGTGTACAAAGCGTGTGAGAAACGTGTACAAAGCGTTTCGTGCAGCCTTTCGTGTGAACCTTGCAGCCTTTCGTGTTAAGCGTTTCGTTTTCTTAAGTTTCATGCGCGGTTCTA